>DWTU01002495.1:0-11421 GCA_018251515.1 Cecropterus confusis | reverse complement strand
GCCAAGTGCGAATTGGTAGACTTCACACACCTATGAGAACTTTTTAAAGAACTCTTAGGTATGTAGGTTTTCTCACGATGTTTTCCTTCACCGTAAAGCAGTGACAATTAACTTGTAATACGGAGATAACATTAGAAATATCAGTGGTGCGTGTCTGGAATTCGAACCCCGATCCCTCGATGGAGATGCCGAGTTAAACCATTCCATATTTCGACCATTCTAATATTTTATGCGATGAAGTCTGAATCGTCCTACAGTTCGTATTGTTTTGCAGGTGTGGAGGTGTGCAGGGTTGTTTTCCTTATTGGAATAAAATATTCCTTTCGTTCCGGGCCGTTTAGCCGCACCTCTGTCAACTGGAACGGGATATTGTCCTTTTTCGTGTTATGCGCTTTTTGTCCTGCTACCAACTTATATTGAAGTTCATGACTGTGCTTTCGTTGTCGCCGTATCATTTTGTGAGGTAAACTAATGCGAACGAGTAAATTATGATCTTTGATCTTCTTCTCCTATTGTAGGAATTCTAGTGTAGGACATTATTTATCTATTCTAAATATTAATACGTATATAAAAGAGAAGGGGCATTCATTTTTGAATAATCATCACTTAAGCTAGAGGCATGAAATTTGTATAATAGCTTCATATTATGTAACATCAAGTAATAAAGGATTTTATTTCACCCCTAAAGGGGTGAAATAAAATAATATATTAAAATGTAAACCCCATAGGGTTTACATTTTAATATATAATGTGTACTGACGATACATTATTTTAATCTCTTTACTGACGATAGTTCGCCTCAGTTTGTATTATCTTGTATCTATCTGTGTATACAAAGTCCCTGGTAATAGCTAGTCATTTATAATATTTTCAAAGTTTTACAATTCCTAAGGTTTGTCTGTTGTAACGTTACTATCATTTTTAAGGCTAAGTTGGGACGCCTTGTGTATACAGATACTTCACACACCTTAGAGAAATGTTTAAAGAACTCTTAGTTGTGTCTTAGTTGTGTAGGTTTTCTCACGATGTTTTCCTTTACCGTAAATATTACCAGATAATACCGTACTGGGTGGCAACGGACAAGGCACAGGCCTTGTCAGTTGCCACCCACTTGTACAGAAACAAGTGTGACGACGAAGGACCACAAACCACGTAGGGACCACTTTTACGCTAGTATTATACCAAATATCAAAATTAAATCTGTAACTCGACAACCATTGGGATTTACGGGAAATTGAATTAAAATAGTTTTGTACCTTAATGCAAGAACTTTGAATAGTCGGGTTTTATCGGCGCGTCTTAAAACACATTATGAATTCAATCTGAGGACAACTCCGCTGTCTCTTGCGAGGAGTGTTCGCATAGTTGCACTAATATCGTTACAAGTCATGAGCGGAAGCGTTTTAAAAGTTATAAAATATACAATAGAGTATATAAAGGTATATGATCTTAAAGTGTACACATTTTTTATTTATTTGATGACTACATTACACAGTTTTATATCAGTAGCACTGTTGCATTCTGATTTTTTTTTTCGAGGTCTTGTTTTGCAGTCTTCAGAAGTAACAATGTATTATGAACGATTTAAGGATTCCTGTCCTGTATGATATTGCTTACAAGTGTACATAGGTGGAAGGGGCATTATTTAATGTGACGAAGTGGATGCTGCTTTGCTTCTTTATCAGGTGGTAAAACGAATGGGTCGACTCATATGAGTCGAGTCGACTATCTTAAAAACCGGAAGTGGCAATGCACCTGTGATTAACTTCAAGAAGAACCCCTTTCTATATGAAGTTCCTTACAAATGTCCTTGCGCGGTAACCACTGACCTTCAGATGATATGGTCATTTACTTATATTTCATAGAATAGTTAATATCTTATTAATTGCACCAGATCCTGAGCGATCTAGACTAATTACAATTCGGGTTGGGAGGACATCGGAATGCCGCCGCTACGTTGGCTATAGACTGGCGACATGTCGCTTGAAACTTTACTAATGGATATGGATGTTACTCGTTTTATACGTTCTGTAGATAAAATGCTTACAGTTTTGCGAGCTCACGGTCTTTGAGCTATGAGCCTAGTGGAATATATATGAATACGTGTAAACTTTTTCGTCAGTACAACGTCTTAAGGCGAATGTAATGATTACGTACATGCATTTTATAGTACGTATTTGGTTTGTTTCAGCTAAAGTCTAATGATGATGTGTGAGCCCAAATGTGAGCCCAAATGTGAGCCCAAATGTGAGCTCAATTGAGGAAACAGTTCGATACATAATAGTAAGTATCGATACATTGGAAAATAATTATTATTATCATTATCATATTGCGGTTAGACTTTGAAAGCATGACCGCCACACATATTTATGCGTCAAATACTTTTGAATTACATTTTGAAGGGCGTGGTACAGGAGACATAGGTATTCGAGGCATTCATACTTAGTCCTCATGGATAGCAACGCATTCTATCTCAATTAAGACTCAATTACCTGGGTTAATTTCAGATATCTATGTTCGCTATATTAAAAATAATACGATAACTCATATTGTGTTTGTCTCTTCTCATAATACGAAAACCAATTCATATGATTTCTAATGTTTCATCTTAATGAATAGTCCTGTTATGACTTCTACTTTCCCAATGTAAGGATGGACTCACATATCAATAATTAATACTATTTATCAGCCATTCATAACAAGGTGTGGCAGATGATACCGGAGTTTCTTACAACTTGTATAGAGTGTTCTGTCTCATCGCGAGCTATGGGTGATAACAGTCATTATTAACCGACTGTGTCAGATGGAGGGTAATGGTTCTGTGTGGTAATATTATGAGAGTTCACATCAAGAAGTTTGATAAAAATTATATATAGAGTTTCCATCCATAAATATCTGATACGTAGCTATCAATCTATTTGTTCCCTGGGTTTCTCTTTGTTTTTATAGGAACTTGTGAAGCTAACTGCTCACGATGGTTTCGATTACCGAAAAGCAGTTATATTAAATTCTTAAGAGTACATCATTTTAGTAAAATCAATGGTTCGAGCCTGGGACGTGGACCTCAGGCCCTCGATTGATAGGCCGAGTTTCCATTCCTCTTCCATATTTGCTACCTTGAAATATTGAAGTACAATTTTTTACTATAGGTATTTAATTTATATTTTATCTGCAAAGTTTAATAAAATAAGTAATATTCATTTGTATTTTTTTGATAATAATAGTTCTGATGATTAGATCTGATGGTAAATAGTTACCGCTGCTCATGGACATCTGTAAGCAATTTCGTATGGAACCGTGGTTCTACTTGAAGCCGATCAGAGATGCTTTGCTACTCCCGATGACTAAAATGATAGCTTTATATATAAATGAATTGGCAACAATTTCCTTCCACTGTAACGCGAGAACTGCTTCAAGCTAGAAATAGGTATGGCGGTGGTACCTTCCGGTCAAACATTAGTCCTATCACCTGGTGAAATTGTATGGTTAACGCTACCGGTTTCCCGTAGGTATGTCAGGGTAGGCAACCACCGTCAATCGGTGGTGTAACAAGGGCCTTACTCTTCGTCCCACAAACAAAAGATAACGAGTTATTGGCACACCGTGACGCGGCGAGAAAGTAATTCGATTCGTACGTGGATGTAGGTAATGGAATTCCCCCAGGGAACCGCTTCTAATTTCGGTATGATGTTTATGATTGTCTTGAAGTAATTGGTAGCGGGTTTCGTTAATAATTTAGGAGGACCTCCGATGATTCTAAGTTATTTTGCTGTGACTGATAGTGAATGAAATTGACATTCTGTGTGGAAAGCAATATAAGAAGGGCGAAATTAATTATGGTAATAACTACAGCATAAGCTCACACTGGGACTTTTTCCTGTGTTATGCCATGCCATGGACACAAAGACTAATACATGGAACAGAAATATAAATTTACTGCTTAGATCGTCGTTTATCGAAACTGGAACCAACCTGCCACCAACCCACAATTCGTTGTGGTTCGACGGCGGCGGCACCACTGCCATACCTATTCGTGCCTACTACTAATATGTAGTACTACTTATAAGGAAGACATACTTATTAGAGGCGTTTGCATAGTCCTCAGTAGCAGCAACTTGTATGTGGTCAAATTTAAGTCCGATCTCACCTGGAGCTGTACTCAGCTAACTGTGAACTGCATGCCGTTTGCAACTTCTACTGGTACATGATAAAATAAACCTTAGCTTAAGGATTTTATCAGCCGGGCGCAAGTGATATTTATTCACCTATTTATTACCCACCTGGATAGTAGACGATCCAACTTTCGACAACAATTGCCAAACTTGGAGCCGGAGTTAGGAGTCTATCGCCGGGCGAGGGCCATTTGGACCGAAAACGAACTAGAATCATAGACGAAGGTGGCAAAAACAAACTTTGAACGTTATTAAAACCCGAATGTCGAATGAATTCTGTTTCAACACCGGAAAGTTTCCGTTCAACAGCTTTTTGTTCAATCGTCGATTGTGGTATTCAATGATCTGCCGGGAGCTCACGTTTCACTGGATTTGCAAACATGTATGCGAAAAGATGTCTTACAAATGTATTATTTACTTTAGACAAACAAGTGAATATGGATTACTTGCTTGTTCATAGGATCCTGTAGGATAATAAACGTTTTTTTATTTATTATAACATTATGCAGTACACTCTTAGATCGGGAATTCAGGAATTTCAGTATTTGTAGAAAAATGTGGTTTGAGTTACTTCCATAACTCATGTGTACATGTTAATAGTTTTCGAGTCCAGAATTTTGAAGAATTAACACACCTCAATATATTGCTTAGTTACAAATATCTACTTTGCATGACTGTATATTATTTACTATCAAAATATTAAAACTTATCCTATGTTATTCTGCACGGATTTAAATGGATTTAGCAATGTTTCAATTTCGAATTAAAAAAATGATTGAGGTAATATATACACATATTCTGCAGAACGTGACGTGTGTACATTTTAATGGTTTTAGGCTCATGGATTTTGTAGAACAAACAACTCTATGTATTGCTTTATCAGAAGTAAGTAAGTAACAGAAGTAACAGCCAAACAAATATTCGAATTTCATCATTAATTACAAACATTCAAACCTATCCTAACTTAACCAATACTGTAGATTTACACATTTGTCCACATGTGAGAGTACCGTTTACAGTCATACAAATCTTCGAATATTACTATTCATTACAAACATTCAAACCGATCGCAACCCAATCAACAATTGTAGATTTGCAAATTTGTCCACATGTGAGATCACGGTTTTTGATTGATTTGCCAATGTTTGGTTGTGAATGTAGGTAGTAGTTCAATTAAAGTTGGTGATTGTGCTACCGCCACCTATCTGATCATTAACTTTATTCATTAGTTGGTTTTCGTCAATTAAGCGTGACGGGCGATAAAACTACGAGACGACGGAATGCGAAAGTTTGTTGTTTGTGTTGTCGTAAGTTATATTGTCGTTTGCCTGTTTTTGTTCTCTTTGGTTGTGTTTAGTTAGATTAGATATTTTGATAGGAAATTCTTGCTAATTCCTTATTAAGGTAACACACGAGCGAGTTCATGTTGATGACCGTCACTGATAGGCAATGATATTCGGTGAAGGTCGTTGTCTATCGTTGCTTGTCGTGAGCTACAATGGTTGACCTTCGCTCATTGACGTCCTCGAACGTGTGTTTGACGCTTGTGTTTTAGCTCCCTAAATTTAAGTAAATTTACAGCGTGTGAAAAAGAGATATGTAGAATAAACAGTATCAGCGTGGCGCCGCGGTTATTACACCAAGAAGGATTGGGGTTCGGACAGCTAAGCCGTTATCCATATGAAAGATCTACATTTCTGTTTTTCGTCTTAGGTCGTCGCGTGTACATGGAACCTACAATACAAGAAATCTTAGCAGGGGTTAAAATCGCAGGATTTTCATTCCGATGGGTCTTAGAATGCTGTGGAATTACGTATCATTGCAACAACTTCTTATAGTCGATTTAGAAGTTCCCACTGTCTTTTTTAGTATCTAAAATTTGTAATGTAAAATATTATTAATTAATAAAAATAATTATTAATTTTATAACTTAGTACAGACGGATAATAAATTGTCTTTATTGAATTATACCAATTACCTATGATTTATTTTTCAGAATACCATTAAATTTACTATTTAATTCTTCTTTCTCCACTTTCCTTGCTTGTCTTTGATAATAAAGGTCTTGGAAGTAATGCAACACAAGTTGTAGCAGTTCAAGTAACGAGAGGATACTGCACCCGAAAAACACGTTGAAAACACCACCCAGCTGAGCTGCAAGCAATATTTGAATTAGTAGGTACAATGATTATATGTTAACTCACCACTGTCCTGTAGCTGTGAATGTGTCTCCTCACGGAGTGAAAAGGATTTGAACCAGAGACTTATTTCTTAAAAAGACTCCGTTCTTGAGGACTATTTTAATTTCTAGTTTTCAGGATTCCACTCAACGTTTTCATCCGCCGTTAATGCATGTCATATTTTATTTCTAAAACACACTTTTGTAAAATCAAAGGTGACTGGGATTCGAATTTGGAACATTACGGTCGAGAGACCCAGTGTCTAACTAGCCAATAATTGCTTGACCGAGCAAACATTGGCTATAGGTGCTTGCATTGTCGGGAATTACATTCAAAACGTTTGTAATATTAAAGAATTCCTACAGTGTCTTTACTCACAGTTAAATTAAACACGTAAAAATACTTACAAAATAATTCGAAAGTGGTGAAATAGGAAAGTCGGGAGAAGTGTTTCCTGTCGTTGCTGGAAATGAACACTCTGACTACGCTAATGTTCTTGAAGTTCAAATCCGCACTGTAAGTATTGTTACTTGTTAATATTTTAAAAACTATTAAACTGCACATATGCAGTACGCATGCAATGAGTTCTAAAATTCTTCGGTCACGTGGCATGACGAGACCCAGACAACTTGGAAAAGTTGATAGTCGTTGGTCAAGTGGCTGGAAAACGAAGCAGAGGGAAGTCACCAACCCGATGGACTGAAGTTGTAAAGGAGTCAAGCAACACCTCAGTGTACCATTCCATGGAACTAGCGCAGAATCGCACGGTGTGGAAGACCATTATGGCTGTTCCTGATGGTCACGACCCTCAGTCATGAGGATTCGACTAAGATGAAAAACTGCACATACACACCTGTCCATACGGGCGGGTGCTTGCATCTACATGCACACATTTAATGCGTATGTGTGGGTAAGTTCATAGTCTTATTAGTAGTAAAACAGTATAGTATTAGAACAAAAATATAAGGTCATCATTTAAATATCTGCGTAGGCAGGGATTGACTACGATCTAACCTGAAGTGTAGAGAACATGCATAGAATGGACTATTACCATTTTTAAAACTGATATAATGCAAGATTTACTTACTAAAGATTATCGAACCCGTGAGAATGTTGAATGAGCTCGCTATCGGCTACGATGACTGATTCGATTTCAGTATTACAAGTTGGCGGGCAGTCGCAATTATCCTGGCTATAGAAGGAAACTGGAATAAAATATACAAAAACGAAATTATTGAAAACAGTAAAAAAATAATTACCAAATATATTATAGCTGTGCCTCACCGCTAACCCAGCTACTACATAAGAAAAAAAAAACAATTAAAATAACATAGCGTGATATTATACAGCCTATAGCCTTCCACAACAAATGGACTATTCAACAAAAAAATACTTTTTGTTGAATAGTCCATTTGTTGTTTGAAACGCTACAATGTGAAAGTTAATTAAATCTTGAAATATACATTATTGCTCAGTGTCAAGCTGTTTTGTCTTCAACGTGATCAGAAATTTTATAATATGCTTTACGGCAAAGTTTGTTCTTAATGAATGTTTTATACTTATTAATTGACAAATTTCTGATCTCAGCAGGAAGTTTATCGTAAAAGCGTATACATTGACCTATAAAAGAATTAATAATTTTGTGAAGACGAGTAACATGTGCAGAGAGATTGATCCATTTATTAGTTTCTACTTCATTTACATGCTTTTCGTAAGATACAAGATAAATTTCTGACCTGAAGTTTCTTTTACGCACGATATATGTTTGGTGGTACAGATAGGAAGTCCATCCTGATATGGATGCGAGATTTGGACACAGTTGCATCGCTGCCTGACGCGTTCCATCTCACACTCCAGAATGCAGTATTTTCTGCGTATATATAATATTTAATAAGTGGCTACTCATAATTAATTCGGAAAATAAATAAATAAATAATTATTTTCCTGTTTATATATTGGCGCCGAAACGTGGTCTTTCACTGTAGGCATCATTCGTAAGCTCTGCTGCTTAACATTAACATTAAAAATAAGGATACAGAGACAACATTTTAGAAATTTGACGATTCAACTATGGGGATGTTAGAAGCTAAGAAAATTTCTATACACTGGACATTTGCATTAACTTCAAATTGAACTACAGTAAAGTGAAGTGAATACACCCTTTTAAAAATATATCTTAGAGATTTTGCACATTATTACATGCGCACTAGTATAATGTAGATGTAAAAAATTATTCTTTCTTAATCGATTTTTATGTACCATTTAAGATTTTCCTCGTAATCATTTTACATATTGTTATGACACTATCAGTATCGTATCTATCGCCCTTAACCAGAAGATAAAAAAGATACTTATGATAATATGGGAAGTATTTCAGCTGGTCATTCTTCATCCTGCAGTGACGGAGTTCATCACCTAGACTCTCAGCGTCATCGGACACGTGTAGGACGTGAGACGTGTATATTGCCCACGATTCCATGCTAGGAGATATGGGAGTCCCATTGTAAATAACGTCCGTGTATTCAGTACTTTGTAAAACTAGCTGAAAATGAATGAAAAACTTCGTGAGCTACAATTCTTAAGTCTTTTTCTGTAGGTATTGAAAGATTCGGTATTTTTGGTCCTTGTTCGACAAAGGCTCTATAATTAATTTTTCTTCAAAGTTTTATCTTTACATTTATTTAAATGTACTGTTATTGTCAATTTTCTATGACGAAGTAAACGCTGGATAGATTTATTTCACACGGATATTTTTTGACTAGGTAGCGTTATCGCGGCATTGTTGGAGCTACTGAATTCACAAGTTGTACAAAGTTACTAATTTTCATTGGCATAAGAGATTGTATGATAGGCAAATTTTATTATAGACAAATTAATTGATAAAGTTCTAACTACCTTTCTCAGGAGGAGAACTAAAGCTACACATAGTCTTAGTCTGTGATAAAAAAGGAGAAGTGTGAGCTGTAGCTTCGCAAACTTACTACCGTCAACCCATTATTGTCCCACTGCTGGGCACGGGTATTCTCTCAGATTGAGAGAGTTTTCGCAAACTTGACTACCACTTAATACCATTTTTCTTTCTTGCATTAATAAAAGTGATATTCACGTATAAATAAATGTTTTTTACTTGCTTTCTATTTGATACCAGCTGTGCCCCGCGGTTTCACCAACATACCTACCTACATACATACATACATAAAAAAAATAAACAATCAAACAAAATTATGTTATATAGCCTTCCTCAAAAAACGGATTATTCAGTACAAAAATATTTTTAATTTGAACCGCGAAATTACTCCTGAGATTAGCGCGCTTAACGAAACTCTTCAGCTTAATAATTATATATTAAAATATTACGTAAGTATAGATTTTATGAAGTCATATATGATTAACGTTGAAACACCTCACCCATTTGTAAGACAAGTCCAAACTTCCAAGTGGCGTTTGGCTTTGATTTAATACCACCGTTAGTCCGCTTTCGAATCCAAGGGACGTTGCGTACAGTTTTTTCTTAGGTCGCTTTGTATGAATACCAAACTTTTTTATTTCCCTAAAAACAAAATTGGACCATTGAGATCCACGTACTAAATATTTATTTTTTATAAAACGTGCCATGTGCTGCCGATCTTAAATAACACTACTCCTTCTCTTTCCGTGGATGTCGTAGGAGGCGACTAAGAGCCAAATCTCAGGAGATAAGCAGCAGCGTCTTTGTGTAATTATCAACACCCACTGCCGTCAGCAACACGCATGCCAGGCGCGGTGACTACTGACAAAAGCCCTCCAGGGGAAACCAGTGGACTTGAAAAGGCTGCTGGATGGAATATAAAGCTTACCCTTACACAAGGTGCTATAGAGATTATATTTAAAATAAGTTTTATTCTATTTAAGATTTTTTAAATATCATTTTCTAATATGATAAAGTCGTTTGAAAAATGTTGCAGTCTTGGCCTACTTTTACCTCAAAAGAAAGCCTATGAAACGTCTACGAGGTTTAGGTACTTTTTATACCTTCTTAGAGACAATCCATTGAAAATGCAACAGAATCCGTAATTTGTCAATTCCAAATTAAATGCGTTTGAGCAGTTGCAATCTACGTTTCCCCAACGACATCTGAAATTATATTTTATATATTAATATAAATTATAATAATTTCAATACCTTAATTAATTTTGTTTTTCGTAGAAAGCTTTTGTTATATTTTTAATTAGTATACACTGCACCTCATAGAAAGTGGCTGTCACCCCCATATAGGATATTGGTATGTGTGGTGTGTGGTATGAGGTTCACTTTCGTAAATAATTATGGATAATTTGATTGTTGATTTGTTGATATACTGCAGTATATTCTGTCTTAACCCGAAAGGTTCATTATGAATCTTAAAAGTAGGTATATATTATAATGTAACTCACATTTGACATGCCACAAATAATTTTAAGAAATCTTAACATGTCACGTAAATCGTGAACTGGAACACTTTTTCTAATATAAGATTGAATAATCAGCTGACAATTTTTAAGGTTGGTTGGCGACTGACTAAAACTATTACATTAATAAATGAAGGAACTAAAAGAATACCGAAACATGATGTAATTGTTCTAATTAATCTAATTTGGATGGTGACAGTACATGATGCCATATCTATGACTAATTACAAGTACGCACAGATTCTACCTGAAGCTCATTACAGTTGCGTGGCCACTCCTGAGGACTGATGGTCGCCTCTGATGTGCTCGTATGGCAGCCGGCATTCACGCCGTTCCATCGAAATGCAAGAACTGTCTCACGTTAGAAATAGTTAGTACCTCACTGGTCGCATCATACTGGTTCTGTTTTTCATATCATGTAATTAATTAGTTACCCGATTAAGATTCTTACTCAATTAGTTATCGAGTTTCTATTATTGGTAATCAATATTTACCATTATACGTATAATAGCACTTATACATAGCAGAGAGCAGTGATAGCCGAATGGTTGCAACTCGTCCTCTTAATCGAGGGTACCGAGGTTCGAATTCCAGGCACGCACCACTGATTTTTCTAAAATTATGTGCGTATTAGAAGTTAAT
>DWTU01002494.1:0-11423 GCA_018251515.1 Cecropterus confusis | reverse complement strand
GTGCGTGCCTGGGATTTGAACTTCGGTACCCTCGATTGAGAGGACGAGTTTCAACCATTCGGCTATCGCTGCTCTTTAAATAAAGATAAACGAAAAACTGTCGTTTATCTTTATTTAAACAAAAAAAGTATTTCCTAAAAAAATATGTAATATGTAAAATATGTACTTTAGGAAAAAATACATTATTCGTTTAAATTTCTGATGCCAATTTCTTGGTTACCCACATATTGTCATAAAGTTGTCTGAATTATCGATAATATGTAGTATTTTTCATACTTTGTCGTCGACCTTTGTCGGGTCTTTTCGCAGAATTTTAGGCCATAGTCCATCGCGCTTGCTAAGTGAAAATTTCTTGACTTCACAAACCTTTGAGTGCTTTTTTTAGAGAATTCGCAGCTGAATAGGTTTCTTTACGATGTTTTCATACACCGTAAAGCCATAGTACTTAATTTTAGAATTTAAGATAAAATTAAAGGTATGCCTGGGATTCGAACCTCGGATTCTCTATACCATTGCACTATGATATGTTACAACTAATTTTTCTACACCTAATATTATAAAGTTGAAGAGTTTGTTTGTTTTGTTGAACGCGCTAATCTCAGGAACTACCAGCTCAAATTGAAAAACATATTTGTATTGAATAGTCCATTGAGGAAGGCTATATACTATCATGCTAGTATATAGTACAATTAACTATTGCAAAATATAGTAGGTAAGATATTTTTTAATAAAATGATTTTTAAGAGAACTAGAAGGCGGAAATAAGTATGGTAGTGTCTTTCGAGCCGAAATTGTAAGAGTTATACCGTTTCGAGAATTTCTTCGGAGCATCAATAAAAGGGGAAATATATTTTAATTATGCCATACCAGTTTATTTATAAGAGAAGTCTTAATCTTTACAAAATCGATGCTACATTTATGCTGAACCTAATAAAGAAGAAGAAGGGCATTGACGTACGAATGCTAGCCATTAATTCATTATTTATTGTATACCTATTAATTAAAATCCGTATTTTTATATTTCGTACTTAATTTATTGGCTTTATCTTCTTCGTACGATTTTGTCCAAAAAAGAAAAAGGTACAACGTCACAATGCAAAATGAAATAAGGTCGTAATTATGACTAAATTTTATAGAACCTTTTTAACGAATCGTAGTATTGGAACTTAACATTTTCTGTGAATTTAGTTATGTGTGCCTGCAACACCTTATATTTAATTATTGTATTCGTAGTATTTGTTTTTCCCTTTCCGTTTATTAAATATGAGCAGTCAGATTTTTTTATTATTATAAAAAAAAAATTATAATGTAGTGAGAAATGTGTTAAAAATTTGCCAGGTGCGAAATTTACTACGCACAGTATCGGGTCGAGTAATTAGGAATCAGTATGAACTAAAGATTATTAGACTAGACTATTATATTATATTATTATATTTTGCAAATACTATATGTATTTCTAAATTATTAACATATTTAAAGGTTCATAACAATTCTATATTCCAAATTTCATCTATCTTATAGTCTTTTGTTTAAATACGTGAATAGGATGTAATTACTAGTTCATCGTGTTTCTCAGTGGGTTAGGGATTTCTAAGCATATGACTCTCGAGATAAATTAATTCATGGGTAAATCTATGTTAGCACTTCCATAACTCGATTAAATTAAGATTTCATAACCGATTTTTATTAAAACATGACTATTCACAAATGTTAAAGATATTCTGATTTGCGTACTGTACGACTCAAAGCGCATACGGTACATGCGACAATTTTCCATTTTATTTAATTTGCCGATTAAGATATTCATAAAGCATATTATCTAAAGTGCAATGTCAGTATTTATCAGGGAAGGTGTAAAGTAGAGGACGGATCCATCCCCGCTATAGGCTATATAAATTGTTTTCCCGCCACGAGGCTCAGTTTTCGGTCGGTGCGTTTTCGAAGTTGGCAGCGCCTGCGCACAGTTGTATGCGCGGGAATATTTAAAAAATCATATTAGTGATAACTTATACTTGGAGAATAGACTGCCAATAAATACAACTTGTGTTGTGACTTGTGTTCTGGAGTTGTGGAGACGACTCATTTGTAAGTTAACCTTTTATATTCATAACGAATTAAATTTTTTTTCAATGTATTTTTTGTTGATTTGTTTTAACTGTGGAGTTACCAGTTTTGATATATACGATAACATTTTATTATATACATTGTCTAAAATATTAGGAAAAAAATATTTTTACTTATTTATATAGCAATAAAAAATGCATTAGTATTCTAAACTTTATCGGAGTTCGGGTTTTTTCTTTATTATTGTTTTTAACAGTTACGATTTATATTATGTTAAATAACTTATGTGATTACGAATATTTAACTAAAATCATATCATTACACGAGTAATATAGAACTCCTTTTACTTTACATTTTCCCCGTCTTGCGTATAATCGCTGGCAGGTTGCAGATGGGTACAAATGATTAGGTCTCCAGCTCCTTTGAGCAACAGGTAATTAAATTGAATATAAGTATTAATGCGTTCTTCTTAGTAAGCATAATTGGTACATACGGATAATAACTTAAAAAATATTTATTGATGTAGTAATTGCCCACCGCTGGGCTTCGTTTTCCTTCTGAGAAGGTTTAATTAACGGTGTTTTTAGCTTAGTGTAAGATTCGCAGACTTTGGGAACTAAACGGAAAACTCTTCCCCGAGGGCCATGAAACGAATTAAGCGAATTCTAGCACACCTAGCTACAATTTGCACCGAAATTTCGTAGCCTATGAGAATTTTACATTTGTTTTTATAGCTAACGTTTGCAGCGTCGAGAGAAAGATGTTTGAACCTCACGGCATATTCTTTTAATAATATATGAGTGCATATAATCTTTATGACACATCATATCGAAAATAAGTTACCAGAAAGGAAGACCGGATCAAATAAATATTAATTAAATTCGCTGTATGATTTATAGGTTTATGAAAAAATTGATTTATATAGTAATTCTTTTATCCGGTTTCCAAAAAAGGTAATTTCCTCCGGTACGAGTTTCTCTAATAACGCGCCGTAAATAATATTCTGCAGTATTATATGCTCACGTCGCCTTTGTGGCTTACAGACTACCCGATTTCTAAAGGAATTGAAGCGTTAAGCTCAAAATTCATCAATTTCTGAGATAAAGCTATCTAAGGTATCAAAGGACGTGTACTTGTCTGCATATAAACAAGGTTTTCCATACACAATGACGCAAGTTATCTATTTCAATACGTGTAAAATACGTGTTTTAGCTCTAAACATGATATATGAACTTCTACTATTGTAGACGTTTTGAAGCGGTTTTTTTCTAATTTTTATTAATAAATTGATTCACAGGTTCTTATGTATACTTTGGCTTTTTCTCTGTTTTTTGTTTCTAAATCAGATTAATATGAGTATTATGTGACCGCAATTTAATACGGTACTACGTTTCAAATTTTCCTGACGAGCCTATATAATCTGCCATTTTGTAGTAGTAAAAGTAAAATTTTGATATACCTGCTAAACTACAGTGCAATGCAGGTATAATGTCTTCAGGGCCGAATAAGTTGATTAGTACTCCATAATATTTGGGTATATTGCAGCGTATTTTACTGTTAAATTATAGAACGTAATTACAGTTTTTCATGTATAATCTGCATGCGTTCTGAGGCTCGGACGCACGTTTTAGTAATATGTACAGAGCATTTGTCAGAAAGTTCAGATTCTTGAACTTTGGGGTTCATAATAATTATGATTCAATTATATATTATATGTTATTTAGTCTAGTTATATGTTTAGTTATATGCATGTTTGTTTGGAAATAGCATGGTTTCGTTGTAGTAAATTTTGATTAGTGAAGACGAATTTTGGTTAGTTGAAGAGTGTGGTAAGCATGTAAAATTACTAATAACGTAATAATCTGAGTAGCTGTTCGAATATGGTAGAGCTCCAGAAATCAATTCGAAATACAATATATTTCGAGCTGGTTTAACTAACAAGTACGGACCTATACAGACAAGTCAATTTTGGAGCAGTGATTTAAAAGAAAGTGAAAGTTATTTTTTCTGTACTAGGGGGAAAGGGCAGCTGCCTCTTCCTGCTCCTCTTCTTACCGATGCCCTTGTTAAGTATCGTTAGTTAATGATGGCAATAGTGGCGTAATATTTGATAAGTCAATATGTCGCTCCTGTTCCTTTAGTAAGTAGTGACTTTAAGACAAATGGAGATACACGGCTGTCCGCTAGTTACACTATAAAATAACATGAAATGTAATGAAACTTGAAATATTCGTTTAAAATATATTGTAATTAGTGTATTGTATTGTAAAATATATCTTTCTATGTTGGTTGAAAATATTGTAAGAATTTTAATAATATAATTATAAAAAGGAGGAATCTTCAATCGGTTGGTTTTAGCATGTTAAAGTAAATAGTCACCAAGGTGTTTCAGAATTCAACTGCTGAATATATATATGCAAGTAAATAAAGTAACATTTAAGTGATTGTTTGCAATTTGCCAATGTCTACAGACGTTTTATGCTTATTAAAGGAAAACAAAAATTTGGCTGTCACGTGAGGCCACGTAGATGAAACATTGAAGTTTATTGTTATTCAAATAATCTATACATATAAATTAAATTGAAGTGTCTGTTTGTAATATCCAAATGACAGCTTTTTACTAATTGCATGTGGAATCATGTACGATACCGATAACACAAAATGAATTGCTCCAATTTTTGTCTGTTTGTTCTGAGTAATCTCTGAAACAACTGGATGATTTTGACGAAACTTTCACTGTTGGATAGATGATGTCATGAGGCGTAACTTAGGCTACTTCTATTTTAGAAAATGTTATTAGTAAAGTGATCTGGGTAATTTTTGAAACCGCTGGTCTGATTTTCACGGGACTTTCACTGTTGGATAGCTGATGTCATAATGCGTAACTTTATTGGCGTATTTGAATAAAAAAAAAATGTAATTAGGGTTTCGCACAAAAAATTAAAACCGCGCGCGCTCTACGTGCACGCAGCCACCGTCACTCCCGCTAATATCAGTTGCTAACAGTCCTCTCTGAAATAATACTATAATATTAAAATTTTACAAGGTCTACAATTTCGGCTGTAAGCTGCATTTTTTACACGCGGGTATTACCGCAGGGCTCAGCTTGTAAAAAATAAAAAAAAAGCAGAGAAGGGATAGGAAGGTGACGTTTTTTCTTTTAACAAGTGAAAAAAATAAGTTACAATAAAAGATTCAGTGGCAGCATATCTGCCCTCGTAATAGAAAATACAGTATTTGCAAAATGATCGTTTTGAGATAAACGTTTTGCGTTTAAGTGTTTTCTTTCAAACCTCTCCTTCGCCTCATTGATATTGCTGTAAAAATTGCATCTCATTTGTTAACCCGTTTTTATTTGTAAAAATACGTAATAGCTTCTTTTCATTTTATAAATGAGATTTACTGCATTTAAGTTAACGATGATAATTTAATTATCGAACAATGATCACCTAATCTAACGCAGGTACTGAATTATTCTTTAAGTTTTGACCAACTACTAATTTTTTTTCTACTCACGTTTCGATAACTTTATTCTAATGAAATAATCGCAGAATGGCTTTAAGGAAAGAGTAGTCCCAAACAGTAAAAGCCTCAGAACTGTTTTTGTTGTTTTTCGGCTGGACAGCTCACCTCAAACCAATAGTTTTAAGTAAGCCACAAAAATTACATCTTAATATACTTAAACTAATTTTTGTTTTTATATTTTATTTTTGTTTTTATATTCTTCGCGCATAAATATACAAAGCATAAGAGTATTTTCTAATCGATTATCTAATCATTAATATTACAAAATAAATATATTAAGTAAATAAAAACAGACACATTACATACCTATTATTTTACTATGTAAAAATATTTACGTAGGAACATGTGAAAGAAATACTTGTGTTAATACATCTTTTATTTTACAAGATGTATGAATTGAATAAAAGAAATGTTTATGAGCATTATGGTCGCATGTCATCCATAAATTACGTGTCAATGTTTAATGAAATGTTACAATAATGTTTATTGTATCTATGTGCAGCTTACTCACGTCACATTGTTAGTTACCTGTTCTCGATAACATAACTACTATAGATTGCCAAAATTGTGTCAATGACTTGCAACTCACGTGTAGCTAATTTAGAGGTGCATGCATTTTGCTATCTAGCGCGATGTCTTTTTGGAACATTCTCGCTAGTTTCAATTTAGTTTTCATTTATAATATAAGTAAACTAAATAAAAGTTGTCAGCCGTATGCGAGGTTCCAATATACCAATAACCATACCAAAAATGCCTGTTTTGTCTAAAAAGTTATCTCTTCAAAATTGATTACCGAAGTATTAACCTGCTCCAATTTTTTTCCACCACTTACGTTTACAGTAAATAATGCCCTTAGCTTATAACTAAATCAGTATTTAGATGTCGTATCAATAAATGGGTATTAAATAATTATCATTACGACAACAAAATACACTTCCTCGTTTGATTTAGAAAGTACATATTTCAAATATGAACTCTCTAAATCAAACAGGTCCAGTCGAAATTCTGATTGAACTTTATACTTGTTGTATCTTAAAGACTTACATAAGTGCCTTGCCATTAAAATAATAACTAACACTCATTTCCAAACAAAACCATTCACTGTTTTGTTTTTGTTGCGATCTTTAAAAAGATGATTGAAATTTTAAGAAATATTGCTTTATTGTCATATTTTTGGCCAATCCGACTCGATCAACATTTTCTTTCAATAAGTACGTACAAAGTATTTTAATTAAAAAGGCAAATGGACGCAGAAAGCATATGTTATTGTTGATAATTTAATATATTTAAAAACGTTGAAGTGACTATTTGAATCTGAAAGGTTTTTTTACCAACTCAGACACATAAATCAAACCATCTCAAGCACGAAACCCGGATATTACTGAATAAAACACTAATTTAACACATAACAACTTATTTGGTTAGCCAATAGCCGCTGTTCAACCACTAATTATATTATAAATCAATACGTTTACCACTGAACAGGACCGTAAAAGGTACTCTGTGGTTAACGTGATGGATATATTCTCTTTCCTTAGTGGCATGATTATGTCATTTGTCAGAGCTGATATGTCAATATCAAATCGGCGCTTTATTTATATAAGACACTAATTATTATATTTATGTATACTTAAATATAGCTTGGTTCGCTGGTTTCTTAGCTTTTTTATTACTGTATAGAAGTAGCAAACGAGCATGCAGCCCACCTGATGGCAAGTGGCTACTACCACCCATGCACATCTGTAATCAACCTTAGGTAAGAACGCTACATTAACAAGATGTCCCATTAAGTGTCCCGTCAGTGTCCAGCACCCCATTTAGAATAATTTAGGATAATTTTACAATAGTATTAGAATTGTAACTAGCCAAACCAAATATAAAACAATAATAATAATAATAAAATAAACACCGGTCCTGTAAAGTAAGCTAAGATAAGGTTTTCTGTATAGCCACCACTGCCGCCACCGCACCCATCCGGATCACGGCTGGATCGTGCCGTTACCAGGCTGGGTGC
The DNA here is from genome assembly GCA_018251515.1 of Cecropterus confusis. NCBI lineage: Eukaryota > Metazoa > Arthropoda > Insecta > Lepidoptera > Hesperiidae > Cecropterus > Cecropterus confusis. The sequence goes on along the minus strand of DWTU01002494.1, from coordinate 3,820 downwards.
GATGGGGACAGCGATGGCTCATAGTGGAGCTAAACATATTGTCCACAAATAATGTCAAAAACAAAAAAAAAATTATATAAAAAAGGCACGGACGATCAGTCTGTGGAGTCGTACTTCCAATTAAAAAAAAAATCAACCTTAGGTAAGATCAATGTCTCACCTAAGGTTAATCACAGATGCGTTGCTACCCCTGAGGACTAAGATGGAACGCTTCGGAAAAGCATGTCTCCCTTACGACACCCACTCCTAATGACAGCAGTGTTATGAACACTACAGTGCATAACACTGCTGTTATTAGGCAGAAATAGGTGTTGCGGTGGTGCTTCCGGAGTCGAACCATAAAGAGTTGAAAGGCTTCTTAGCTGTGATTCAATCGGACTGTGGGAAATCTTTAAATAAATACATTCCTTCTTTACTCGAAATGCAACTATGCGTAAAAAATCAATTAAACTCATCGATATCATTCGAATTAGATTCATACAAAACAGACCCATAAAAGAAATCATCATTTTATACGACGTAATTTAGAGTTTAATCTTGTGTGGTGTTATTTACCATCTAGAGGATTACTTTCTCAATGGCTACTTCAATGAAATAAAAAAACCGAAGACGATTTTGGGTATATGATAATTATAATGTTTAAAAACTCAGTCAGTTCACAAAACTATTTCGAAAGGAGTGCAGGGCAAAGGAAATGGTGTTCTGATTATAAAGTGCAGCTGGACGTTGATTACAAGTACAAATGTACAGACTTGAATCTTGTTACGTTGACCGCAAGCTGATTACTACTTCGAGTGTATGCAAAGCTTTCTCCCACACCACCTGTACTTAAAACTTATCTACAGTATTAAGTATATATTGTACACGTCCAATACAGGAATGTAGAACTTTTTAATAACGAGAAGGTAGGTTACATACGTATTTGTAGACCATCTATGGACTGTTTTGACCTGTTCTTTCTTTCATTAATCTAATTGGAGCTGAATGGTAGCATACGCATCACGCCTGCCTTTGCCCAGCAGCGTATCATAGAAGGGTCTAGGGCCAGCTCACAGGTCCTCAAAATAATTAATACAATCAGTGTCGCAAAATATTGTATTTTTTTCTAAAATGTTAAGTTTATTTAAATGTATCTCTAATTTTATAAGGTCTTTGGAGTAACTACTAAAATCTTGAAATCCAACATATATAATATATAATAGAATATATAGATACTATGGAAGATAACGAGGAATACCTTGATACACAGAAGAAAATGAAAACGCGAATAGAAATATAAAAAGGAAAATATAAATATAAACAGAAAATATGTACTTTATGAACAGAAGTTGGAACTACTTGTTTATTATATAAATCGCCACATCTCAAAGACATGAATTAGCGAGGTGTTAAGTTACTCTTCTAAAAACGTGCTTGACACAGCTTCTGGATATATGTAATTTTTATACACTTTTGCTAACAAAACTGTTAATCATCAAATTAAATAACTAACTAGACAAGCAATGCATAAATTTACTTTTTGTCAATTAACCTTTGATGGTTTTTACGTTGTTTAAGGAAAACGTAACACTTCTAGTATATATTAGGTTTTTTAAGCGCTTGGATATTTAAACATTTTTTACATCGTTTGATATTTAAAACTGGTATAATAATATAGTCTAGACGTGGAAATACCACAAAACAAAATTTATGAAGATAATAGCAAAGCCAATTTGGATGTAATAATTACATGCATCGATCGTAACAATTACATCAGTCAGTTATTTGGCTTGTAATTAAGATATGCGTATTTATAATTACCGTCGGATCAATTTTATTACGCTTACATAAAAATACTGAGCAAATACTCTTATTCAATCGAGCGTGAATGAGTTCAATTTCACATTACATTAACTTTAACAATAACTTTACATACAATATTAACTATTACTACATTTGTTTTTTAATATAACGAGTCTCCTATACATAATGCATTGGATGTATTACGATTATTCGTTGCATCATTATTCGACTGCAATAGAAGGTTAAGGTATTACGGGTTTATTTATATATATGAGTAATTCTTTGGCGCTCTCTACAGCCCTTTTTCAACATTATGAGATGTCATGAGACTCATCTTGGTGAAAGTGACACTAGATTTATCAATATTAAATAATTATAGCGTCCTTATATTTTTTTTTCAGCGCGGTACATGCATAAAATATAAGATAATGTTTCTTAAACGTAACATTTCTTAAACATGAAAACGGTTACGAGTGCATGTTTAAGAGGTTAGTATTGCACTAGTAGCAAGTATCAATGTTTGTGTCAAGGACACTATATTGCATGGGGTTAAAGTACCTACGTTACAAAATGAGCCATTACGAAAAATGAACCAATTTTTATTAGGCTGGTTTTTATGTTTTACATTTCTGCGGTAGGTGTGGTGAAAGACTTTTTTTTTTTTCATGATAAACTTTTTAGAAGTAATTCTTGCTACCGGTAATGGAATTTACATTAATCGCCGTTGCAAATTTCTTAACACTTAGCTCAAAGTTTTATAATATTATGATATTATGATTTTATAATATTATGCGACAGGTTTTATTCTCTAGATATTATATCTTTTTATTTGAAATGAATATGAATTGTTTATTTTTATACATATTACGGTAAAAAATTAGCCATCATGGGACGCCTGGGAGATGTGAAACATCGTGTTTGTACAAGTAATATACATAAAAGACAAGATTATGAGAGACTAAATATATAGCATAATAAAAATAACGCCATCTACGAACGCGTGAAAACAAGTACGGCGTGGCGATCGCCACGCAAACAATCAGGTTGACGTGCGCCTTCTATAGGCGCCTTCTATAGGCGCACGTCAACTGTCTGTCTGTTTTACATCAATAATTGTACTAAGATTACAGTATTAAGGATTTAACAACGTATAATAAGTTTTTGATGTAGGATGTTCTAAGTTTGCGATCAAGAGTTTGCTTAAGTAGAACCAATTTATGTGTTCATTCTAATTTACATACGTACTACTTCGTTGTTTCCTAATTTTATTTACGGTAAGCAAATGTCCATAAAGCGTGGTAAATGAATAGGAAGAACAATTACAGATTATTTTCGGCGTTAATCTGAGCTTAGTGGCTTTACTGAGCACGTGAACAGTTACGAAATTTGTAACAGCAACTATGCAATTCGACAACTTTTACTGTACATGCAATTCTAAGCCTGGTGACTGTTCCAAGTTCAGTCGGTCGATTTCGTTTGTAGCTTATTGCACTATGCGAATGACTTTTTAACGGGAATTTTGATGTCATAAATTATGTGTTTTATAATAATATTTACGTTAGTAGTTTCACCTGTATGAATTACGAATCTTCAAATTCAAAGCGCAAAGAAAGTTAGTTTTAAAGTGATATATTCTTCGTGGTTTGACTTCACAGATAGAACCACTCCATCTCTTTCATACTTAAAACAAAAGTATTAATCGCTGCTGAGTTCTAGTTGAAGAGTATGAAGGAGAAAGACTTTTATACGAGGCGTTTTAACTTCAGTGGTAGCAATATTTTGGCTGACTTCAATTTGAACTCTAATCCTATTTGAGGTCGATTATATTTAGGTGACCTTTGGCGACAGTGGCCATTTACCATCATGTGAACTGTAAACTCATTTGCTTCTTCAATATCTGTTATATCTATTCTATTCTATTTATTATAGACAATTCTCAGACCGAGCTGAGAATATTACACCAGAAGTTATGTGACATGTTATTGAGATACTACAAAGCTAGTTACAACCTATTTATGCCCTGTCAACTACCACCTAC
>DWTU01002493.1:0-11428 GCA_018251515.1 Cecropterus confusis | reverse complement strand
CGGTAACACCATGTATTTTTCTTTGATTAATAAACGTTATTATTATTATTATTATTATTATTCATTCATTCAAGCTGCTTGGGCGGAAGCGCGTGTCAAAGAAATGGCCAAACATACATAGCTCGAAAACCGTAACCCTTTAACGCAGTAGGCAGTAAAAAGACCTGTTCGTGTTCATACGACACATTTTTCGTACTATACTCTCTTCAATTTCATGTACCACATCCAATCACACTTTCGCGCTCCCACACGTCACCTAAAAGCCGGCCACAAAAAGCGTTACGAGAGGTATTATAGTGACCGCTTGTCCATTGAGAGTCGTTATTGTGCTCAGTGGCGGATTTATGTCCACGCGTGGATATCAAGGCTGATTCTTATTTGGAAAGCTCTTGAATTGATAAGGTTTTATCTTTCGTTTACTCACGACTTTTTTACATGGAAGTAGCAAACGAGCGTGCAGGCCCGAGAGTAAGTGGCTACTGGTGCTTACGAATAACACTAATTATCTCCTCTGATTCATTGATTGTCTTGCCTTTAGAGCTTTTTTAATAATATTGGACAACAATCGTTTTGTTCCATTCTATTCCATTCCATGCTTGTATTCTACCTGAGGATGTGATCTCTGCCTCTCGTGAAATCTATTACCAACTCCTTATAGAACAGGGGCTATAACTTTCTCTACCTTAAGCCGATCACAGAAGGATTGCTACTTATTTATAATACGGTTTAATGGTGGTAGAACTCTTTGTGGTTCGACTCCGGGAGCACACCAATTTCTGCCCCATTACAGTGTTATGCTCTGCTGCGTTCTGGTCTGAAGGGTGCGGTAAGAGAGATATACTTTTCCGAGGCAGTCTATCTTAGTACTCAGGAGTAGCAACGCATCTGTGGCTAAACTTAGGTGAGACTTACTTAGGGTTGATTACAGATGTCAATGGGCGGCAATAACCACTTATCATCAGGCGGGCAGCATGTTTGTTTGCTTAAAAAAAATACGGAAATATTGAACGAGAATACAGACCATCTTATGGTAAGGGGCCTATTCCACTCATGGATGTTATCAACTCCTCATAGACGAAGGTTCTGCCTGAAGACGATCGCAAATGCGTTGTCACGCCTGAGAACTGGTCGCCTCACTTATTAAGTAAGTCATATGAATATTATTATTATAATTTATATTAATTTGGAAATGGCTTAAAATTTTGCTATGTTTTCAATGTAATTATCTAATGCGTGTTACGTTAGTCGCCGATCTATTATCGTCCCACTGCTGGGCACGGGTTTCTTCTCAGAATGAGAAGTTTAGGCCATTGTCCACTGCCCTGGCCAAGTGCGAGTAGATAGACTTCACACACCTTTGAGAAATGTTTTTTACAGTGTGCAGTTAAGTCTCATTTAATCTCATACAGAAAAATGTACCATAGTATTGTTTATTAAAGTCAAATCATTAAAATTGAATATTTATCCGCGTACCAAAAAGCGGCAAAACAACACAACACAGAAGCTTCCCAACAAGATTATAAAGCTGAAGATTACAACACTGAAGCGAAACCTTCACTCGGATTAATCAGAATAAGCGTTATTCCTCACCTGTGTTCTCCCCTGTCATTTCCTGCCTTTTAATGGCCTCAGGCGAAAGGTCTGAAAAATATTTTTAGTAAAAAAAAAATATGGCGGAGTGCAGCAACGTCAATGGTGTGCACAAGTGGCTAAATAATAATGAAAATGAAAATAATTATGATTAACAGAAAACGCCGTCTAGAACATTAGTAGGTGATTGCAAACAAAATTGATGCCAAAAAACGTTTGAAATATAAATATTGTCTTTGGTAAATGTGTATTTTTTTTATTATCGTGTATCTATTCCTGCGTGCGTATAAAAACAAATATTTTTTTGTATTTTACGACTAAATTGCCTTTCTTTTTCCTAACAAAATATTTATTGTTAATAATTTTTTTCTTTAAAAAAATGCGTTTTTTTTACAGAGATTACATAATTTTGTTTGCGTATATTCAATAGCAATGAAGTATGAAATTTTACCATAGATGCAAAACCATAACCAAATATATATCATATAATATATATTTGTAATTAAGAAAAAAACAACGTGCGTCTAACATGTAACGTGTTCCCATTAATATATTGATTTTAGTAGAATTAATACACTTAAAAACAGCAATACAGTAAAATAATAATGTCCGAACATACCATGTCCAGAACGCACTGGAAGAGAGGGGAACACATGTATAAGTAAATTGATATTTACTCAACAAATCGCAAGCATAGAATATCACAAATATATAATATTGCTATCCCTTTGTTGTAAATATTCAATATTGCTTTAAAATATTTATCACATTTTTTCAATGGTTTTGCTTTTTTTTAATTAATCATTGTATTTGCTCGCATTTTCTATAACTTTATTTTTAAAAATTCCAGTCTCATAATATTCATAGAATGTATAAAATCCTTTAAATTTCGTGAATGACAAATTATTATACATATTATACTAGAGACTATTCTGTATTTTTTTTAATTAAAACCGTTATTTAATACGATGATTTTTTTTATTTTTACACAGACTTAAATATATGTATTTATATCTGCATTTTTGTCATAACATATTATATATTTTATAGTTCCTACGTGCATTGAAACCTACGGCACATGATATTTACTTTATTTATAAAATTTCATCCTTCATTAAAAAACACTAAATCACCATGTTTGTCCCATGCTTTAATATGAAGTAAATTTGTATGATTTGTTACACATACATATAATGAGAATGCTTTTGAACATTGAAGTTTTTGAAAACATTTCAAATTTTTGATTTATTTTCTGCAAAATTAAGCATACGCTTATATAATTGAATGTATACAAAAATTTAGTTGTATAAATACTTAAATCTATTTTCAATTAATAGTTACCACATGTAATTAATAAAGCTTTGTAGTGTGTGACATTTGTTTTAGTATTAATTAGATATTGCTTTAAGCCAGATAGCACGAAACATATTCATAATTGTAAAAAAGTATTTTTTGAAAAAAAGGTTTTATTTTTTACTAACTTAAATATGTAATGTAAATCTTAAATGAATAATATTAAATATTGTTACCTTAAATAAATATCCTTAAATGTTATATTGTGAAAACCATAAAATTTTTAATTAACACTGTAGCTAAACAAATTTTAATGAAATATTCAATCTTTTTCACTTCACGATCAGATTATTAAAACACATACTGATAATCCCCTTATCCTAGCTATAAAAAACTACATAATTTGGTCCAACATCACTCATGACTACATGCTAGAATTTCATTAAAATCAGACCAACGTTCTTTCACTATCCTTGATTTAATATTAATTGTTGTATATATAATCTTACGACATTATTTAAGGCATTTATTTGCATTAAAATATCTCTGGAGAGGCCTTTGTTGGAGTCTGGATCGACCACCGCAAATGAAAACGAATTTCAGCCTATCTTAGTTTATTTTTCTATTCCTTCAAATTTTTTATTCACCTTTATATGAATGATGTGCTCATAAACTAAAAAAGTAATCAAAGTTACAATATCAGGTGTGTATTTTTAGCATAGGCCAAAAAAGATAGATAGTCTTTAGAACAAATTCATTACAATTCATCATTCAGTCTTGTCTGACCAGGGCATCGAGCCCGGAATTTAATGCGTGTGCGACCGTTATGATGACCGCTCTGCCCCAAGGGATATCCCATATTCGATATCATATAAAAAGGCCCCACTTTGGCATATTCGCTATCATGTAAAAAGGTCAAATTTCAGTTGCATCGTACAAATACTACAAATCCTACAAATACAAAATATTCTTCAATACTCTCCGATACAGTGGTTTTCAGCCTGAAGAGTTTAAAATAATACTAACAAAACCTTTCTTATGATAGATACTAGAATTTAATCTTGTGTCATGGGCTCTTGTGTCCCAGACAAAATTTAAATTTATCATTTATAATTCTATCTGGCCGGGGCTCGAACCCGGAATCCACTGCCTGTCCAACGGATACAGTGACGTGGGTCAATCAAGTCAATTACGCAACGCAGTTTAGAAATTGTAAAAATCTTTTTATAAAAGGTACCTACTACAATTTAATTAATTAATTTAATTTAATAATAAACTCTGTTATTTACATAAACACTCAGACTCAGAACAGACATCTAATTTTATCTTTTACATGTCTGGCCGGGGATCAAACCCGAAACCTACTGAGCGTCAGACTAGTATGAGTCAATTACGTAACGCCGTTAAAAAACTACAACCAAATTGAGAACGTCCTCCTTTTTGAAGTCGGTTAAAAAGAGTGGTCCTATGGAGATTGGCACTAAATGGCAAGGTATGAAAAACGCAACCATTTTCATTTTACTTACTTATATTATCATCATTTTCACTGCCACAATTGGATTGAGTACATGTTATATCAAGATTTATTACAGTTGCTACACTTGTACAATCAGGCTAACATCTGAAGATCACCGACCGGGACTAAATCGACCCAGAAACAACTTCTCTAAATTTAAAGAATGTGAATACGAAACATTTAAAACAAAGCTCCTTAGCGCAACTCGCGCAGGAATTATATGGTACAAATCGGCATATAAGGAACAAGTGCTACGCATCTCACATGCAACTTTCTCCCACTCTCTGTGTCCCTTTCTGCTATCGAGCTGTCGACGATCATCGTATGCGTCCGGTTGTATAACCTCAATACTGAATGCGTGTTTTTTTAAGACTGATTTGTTATTTGCTTTTATTTATACTTTTACGTGAAATATACTGTCTGATTATTCCAATTTTAAACTAAGATCATTTTTCCTTACCGGAGTTTCACGATCACACACATATACGTTATACATTACAAGCAAGAACAACTTTTAGTTGCGCCGGGGTTAAAAAATATAATATAATATAATACTCCCTTGATAAATTTAGTAATTTCACAATTAATAGTAATATGTATTATGTTGGTTTTCCCTTTGGGCGTAATTACTTGGACAAGGCGACACAAGACATAATACTTAATGCGAAACGGCTGTAATGGTCGCTGTGGGTGTTCTAAATGACCTTTACTCGCGGTAAATACAAGCTAATTGTGTTTCTTACCGAAATAATCTATTGTTGATGCAGCGTGAACATACTTAGGTGTAATGGAGAAGTTTTCGACCTAATAGCAGTCTAGTGTCCCTCCACACTAGATTTACGAGGTAAGCCACAAGCGTACTATTTCAGCAGCTTTTTCTCGACACACTGACGTTAAAACCTCTCGTATAAAACAGAAGTTTTGAGACGTATAGAAATACGTAATACAAATGTCTATCAAATGTCATAACACGTTGCCTTAGGGAAAACATACGTGGACTGTCTAACGAGATTGTTGACATAGATTCATTGGAGCACATCATTGAGCATATCATTGCATCTGAAATGTCGAATACGTAGGTAGTTGAAATAATTTTATTTCGTGCGTATTCAAATTTACGCACACAATTGTATGTATTACTGCAAAAAACCCAAATGTTTAGTATTTCTTGAAGTTTTATTTACTTACCATTTCTTGTTTAGGACTTTTTATGTAAAAAAGTGACAGTAACATTTAAATATGCGCACTTTGTCCGTATCACGAAAATGACTAATTACCACGGTCTTAATACTTACAAGCGACCCGCCAGCGTTTTTCACAGTGGTACATTTCAGCCGTGTGATCAAAGTATATCAAACATACGTGTATAATATAAATTATGTATAATATTCCTTTTCGCTCATTCTATTACGGTTTTGCTAACTATTAAAAAACTTTCCGACATGAAACTATTAAAAACCTCTTAATTTTAACAGAAAATTCCCTAATTCTATTCAGCATTTGACGAAAAAGAAGTATCGCACGGGTTAAATAATCTACCGCAATAAAACAAAAAGTTATTAAGTCTCCGCTATTTGACTGCAAAAAAAGCGTAGGCAGACAAAATAAACTTACTGCACTTGTAAATTTTACCTTCTTAAAAAACCTCAAAAATTTTGAACCCATTAAAGTTTTCCTAAATAAAAATAAACTTTGGGAGATATCCCCCGAATTGAAACCCTCCGACACTTGTCTATTAGCCTAAGCCATATAAAAATCTATTCGTAGTTAGAAAAAGAAGGTGGCGAAACGGACAGATAGCGGAAAAAAAAACTGTTTTATACTATGTAAAGAAAAAGCGAGAAGTTATTTTCCTATTTTTGTGATAAATGCTGTTATTTATATAATCTTATTTTCGTCTTTATTTATCATTTTATGCACACTTAACTTGCACGTTTTATAGCCTACAAATATTTACTTGTATAATGAGTAATTATAAAATGGCGATATTATCTTTAGTCACGCTAACAGCTGTAACTTCTAACGAGTGTTCTAACGAGTGAACACAAACAATTTATCCAAGGAACCTAAAAGCAAATCTATGTTTAATTTTTATTACTCACACTTTTTCTTGTTCTTATTGTAAAATAAAAGGATTCGTAAAAATGTCAGCACGTCAGTTATTGACTTTTTTTTAATATTTCTCGTTTCTTTTTTATTGTTTTCTTTTATAGCTCCTAAATTATCTCACTATTATTTTATAATGCTCTAATACATGCTGGATTTAATAATTGCCGTCACCGTTCGTATATTCAGTGGTGGTGGTTAGGCACGGGTCTCCTCTTATATTGACAGGTGTTAAATGTCAACCATGATCATCTCGATCTTCGTCTGAACTAGTGATGTGACGGATAGCCGTATATTACTCATAAATTAATTAAATGCACAAAATTCCAAATGTACATAGTATTAAATTCCACATTGTTTACTAGAATCCCATGTTCATATATATATACATTGTATTCGTGTTTGTGTGTATATATATACACGAACACGAATACAATTTGCTAGGCTATGATGATCGTACTAAGGGAACAGGCCGCACGCGCATCAAGTAAGTAAATTTGTAAGAAAGTTGAGATCCGTATTCGTATCTGCGGATCTATTATTTAAACGATCTGGCACATCACTAGTTTAAACTAATAGGCTATCACTTCTTCAATAAATAATCGTCATTTTTGAGCTGTAAGCGTATATCTACACACTACATTAATTAGCTACTCGTATTATCGATGGATACAAAGTAAGTCTATTAGGTAATCATGTCAAAGTTAATTACGACTGATTATTATAGAACGTTCCTGTCCTTTGGGAACCGATAATGAACTCAGATCGTGACCTCTCCGAAAATAATATATTTTCGGCTAACAGAGCTCTTTGCTTAATTTGTTTTTCACTGAAGTTTATTATTTATATTGAAAGATGGTAAAACAATTGTGGTTCAGCCGGGGAGGTACTGCCAACACACCTATTTCTAACGGAACACCTGTTTCTATCGAAACTGTTCCTACGTATCGGTGGAATGGTGTGGACTTTAGAGACAGTCGAAACTCAAACTTATCTTGGTCTAACAATTGACAACAAATTCATCTGGAGCAACCATATCAAGTACGTTTGCAATAAACTTCGATTATTCTTAGCTAATATTGTAATTCTTAAAGATCGGATTCCCTTCAAAGTTACATTAATGTTACATAATTCTTTACTTGAGTAATACATACAGTATGGATTAAGCAGTTACGGACGGAGATACAAAACTTATCTTGAACAAATATATAAATTCCAAAAGAAAATCTTAGGTAACATAGTTTCTTTTAAAATAAAACAGCAGCTCTCAAATGACCAAAATGGCCTTTTCAAACATTGTAGGACACTGCCAATCCAGATATAGATATAAATAAATATACTAAAAGAAAATATCTTTGACGATAAATTAAAAGCCGAAGTTAAACATCCTGTATTTACTGTAGCTAAAATAGGTAATTTTACATCTTTTCCTCAATTTTCAATAATGATTTTATTCTTATATCCTAAACGGCTTGGCGAATTTTAACAAATAAAGTGTGGTTGGATTCGTTTTGAGCGTTTCGATTGAGTTTTGAGCAGAAAAAGAGGAGCACGGCTCGTTTTTTTGCATATCAACATGGATATGAAATTAAGATAAATAAACCATTTTAAATATATAGTTTAAGCTGTGATAACCTAATGATTGAAACTGAGCCGTTCCATCGAGAGTGAGGTTCGACCTCAGATTTTTCTGGAATGATGTGCGTATTAGCAATTAATTATCATTGCTTTACGATTAAGAAAAATATCGTGAGAGGACCTACACACCTGAGTTCTTCAAAAAAGTTCTCAAAGGTGTGTAAAGTCGTAGATTATAGCTTAAACACTCTCTTTCTAAGAGGATACCCGTGCCCAGCAGCGGGACTGTAATGGGTTGACAAGTAAATATTGTATAGTTTGTTATCTATAATTGGTTTCTATAATTTGATCCTTATTAGTAACACTATCCGATAGCACAACAATTGCAGCCGATTTTTTCTAAATTAGTTCGGTTCTCGCCTCGGGAATGACATTAAATATTTGCCTTATAATTTTGGATTTGGCCACGCATACTTGAAAAATCCTGTATATCTTCTATTACGACACATTTTCTAACTTTCTTCTTTCTATCGTTTCATAATTTTTGTTTCAGAATATTTTGTTTCATAGTAATTTAATTAATACCAATGTAGCTGCCATAATAAACTAATATATTTGTTTAATAAGTTTTTACCAGTAAACAAATCCACTTCAAACATTGATATTCCAGGAAATTGAAATAGTTTGCATATATTTCAAACAAAGCAAAAGGAAACGTTGAAAACAAGAATGTAGTTACTTTGAATGTTCTTATGTAGGAAACAAAATGTTTCCCGTGGGAACAATTCATTTACGCTTCGCTTTTGGATCTGCAAAATAGAGTTAGGTAAGGTTATTGGGTTCCCTATCGTCGGGTAAAAGCGCTGATCAATAGAGAAGTTTACCTGTGTTGAAGTATAATTTAGTTACAGGTATTTGGTTACTTACAAACTTAAGAATATTGTAAAGATGTCACTTAATACTGTATAAAATAGTGTTAAATTGTATATAAATATTTATTTTTTACTCGCGACGTTACGGAGACGGTACATGCGTTTGGGGTAAGAGGTTGTCTTTGCTAACCAATGTTGCAATTTACTTCCAAAATTACTAGTCTAATTTTGATGCGGTTTCCAGCGATGGATTCTGGTTTGATTGGTGCATGATTTCATTTTTGTATTACGCTGAAAACTCACCATTATAGTATTGCAGTGCATTGCAGTAAACTTTTGTTTGTGCGAGACCAAAAACCACTGGGATTTTAATTTTCTCCTTTTTTTAAATTAAATTGTTATATTGTACAGTCATGGATACGCGTAGGGAATACATTCCAAGTCTACGGATACATGTTCAGTATTTGCACACCCTATAATGTCAGTGTGACAGATAGGTATGGCCATAATCATAAAACGGTTCACTCAATGTCAACCAAATGTTTTTTCTCTGTGTTCCTGTAGACGTAGTTGTCTACAGGAACACAAGAATGTTGTTGTGAAGTTTGGAATTTGAATGGAAGGTTTGATATCTATTTTTAAGCGCAGAAAGATAGAACCACGTTTGAAGACTAATGCGTTAATAATTCTAATGAAATTAGCGTCTGTTAAACTTAGCGTACACTTTTCTTATGAAATAAAATATATGTGAAACAGAATCATTAGACCGGAAAGGCACCACCGCCATATCTGTTTCTAGCGACACTGCCTAGGAAATCTGTAATCCACCCAGAAAAGATAAGAATCCCTACCGATGTCAGTCACAGATGTGTTGCTATCCCTGAGGACTAAGTTCAAACGCTTCGGATAACTTTACCTACCTTACACTCTTCAAATCAGTGTACAACAGCTCTTAACCATACTATTATAGAACAGAAATATGCGTGGCGCTGGTGTCTCGGGCGTCTAACTACACAGGATTTTAAAATCTTCAAATCATTATCTGCGTTTTGGCAGAAAGGTGTGCATATCACCTGACTTACGATAAGGCGACCATTTTGGTAGTAAGGTGTGGCAATGCATCCGTGATTGGTTTCAGATAGAACCCTTTGTCTATAGTTCTTGGAGCAGGTTTCAGATATCCATGGGTTGAATCGACCGCCCACCATCAGGTGGAATGCAAATGAGTGTACTATTCCAATCTTTAAGAAAACAATGGAAGAAAGAGCATGTCATATTGTAGACCACCGAGGTGGCACCTTCAGTCTATAATATATTTAAAGATAACTCTATAACCCACGCAAATGTGTGCTATTTTCAACATCAACATAAAATGTTATATAAAACGTATTTATCACAGCATTTTAAATAGGGACTCATCACTGCCAACTAAAAATATTCAAATTGATACTTGCCTGTACTTTATTGGCGTAATACCTGTCAGCCGTAAATATTGTCTCATAGAATTTCCACGAAGCAGAGTTCGGGCACGTCGTGGTCGCGTCTAATGAAACGACTGACACGATTTAATAAGTCGGGCACGCGGCGGTGACTGGAAATTAAAGTAGCTAATGGCAATTTATTGGTGGTTACAACGTCACTAATAACCGAAAATGGTTTAGGTTATTCATTATTCACGGCTATCTTTTATGTAAGGCAACCTTTATCCTCGGGTCACACACAACACACAACGCTTCTGTGATTGACTTCAGATAGGAGAATACGGTTGCTTACAGATGTTCATGGGTAGCAAGGACCAATTGTTATCAGGTGTACTGCTTGCTCGTTTGTTCCTTCAATTTTATACATAAAATAATTTAAATGGCATATCGTTACTTTAAAACAGTTTCGTCGTTAAGCCATAACTGTACCACTGCTGCATCGATTTTCTCTCGGAGTTAACGCTATTGTCCGTAGTCGTGTGTTTATTGACGATGTTTTACTTTACTGTAATTAACTGATAATTAATTTTAAATACGTATATGCGTATTGCTCCGACATATCAAATATGTCTGGGATTCTGATAGAACTTTATAAGGTAGAGGTAGACTCTACCTCACTCGTCCACAAGACTACTTATCATTTTTGTTCACCAATAAAGCTATAGAAGACTTGAATTCTGTACATTGAATAAATAAGTAAATTCAAATAAGTAACATAAGCCAAAAAAAACATTTTGAAATTTTTGTCTGCCTGTCTGTTGTGACGCTTTAACGCAAACACTACTGGACGGATTTTGATGATTTTTTTTTTGTTATATAGCTATTAGTCCGCGGCAACATATAGGCTATGATTTATTTGAAATATTTGTCTGTCTGTTGTCCGGCTTTCACGCAAAAACTGAAAACTGAATTGCAACAGTCGCAAGCGTTGTTTTGTCAATGTTTCCTTGCCATAGAGTAACTTGAATATCAGGTATAGAAATTAAAGCCAG
>DWTU01002492.1:0-11434 GCA_018251515.1 Cecropterus confusis | reverse complement strand
GAACTGGAATTTAGAAACCTGCTTTTTTACAAAAAATGCGTACCAATCGGTTCATCCGTTTAGGAGCTACGTTTCCATAGAAAGACAGAGAAACGTAGCAGTCAACTTTATAACACTTCTCTTGCGTCGGAGGTTAAAAATCGGGCAGACTGAAAAGCCTGTAAGAAATATACTTAATTTTTATAAGTAGACAATAAAAGTCATCAGTTTTATACACATAATATTTATTAAAGATACAAACATTTACATTCATCTGTCAATGAGAATATAGAATTGTGTAGGAAATTGTGATATATAATTTTGCGTAGTACCTACTCCGTAGATACTTTCTTTATGCCTAAATCAATAACTAGTAATAAAAGATAATATATTATTTATATTCAATAGCAGTTACATTACATTTTTATAAATATGCGTGTGTTTAATTCAGCTCACTCATAGTCATAAACGTAGGTATAGGTAATATTATAATATTTTATAATAACTATATAATTATAGTTTTACGATATGCTATGTTTTATAATACAATTAGCGCTTTGTTTCCCAATTTCATTTATTCCTAATATCTAAAATATAGCTTATTATATAGAACTTTGGCAACATTCTGCGATAGTTACATTATCATTATTTGTTAAAAATGTAGAACATATATCTAAAAGAAAACTTAAATATATTACCAGCAAGTTTTGAAAGTAAAAATCGTTGATTAAATATAAAAAAAATATATATTATTTATTTTTGTAAATTGCGCTAAGATTGTGGTGTCATGACAGCATAACCAGAGGGAAGTTTCAAGACGGGATAGTTCAAGGAACTACATAAGATACCAAAAATAAGCAAAATGCGGGAAATATACACATAATTCATAATTAATATAATCATCCGGATCATTAGTGGATATAAAAAAGATGTGATAAAAAGTTTTTGTCACGTGTCGCCACACTACCACTACATTTACATACTGATATCAGTCAATAAATTTGTGGCGGAAAGGCAAGAAGCCAAAGTCATAAAAACAATATTAAGAAAAAGGTAATGTTAACTGTCAGTAGATGTTTATTGTTCATTCGTATACAATACAACATTTCTGTCGTAGTGCCAAAGATGTTTTATTTCAACTCATATGAATATTATTATTTTTTTTAATTCTTTCATTCCATTAACAAGTAGGTTCGTTTTATACAACTTATCTAGAGAGAATACTTATATTTACTTATGATTTAATTATCTACATCCATTTAAAATAGTCCAACAAAGCACTAATTCCAATTCTAGCGATTTCGATGTTAATGCAAACATTAAAAATATATTTATAAAATATTTTACATCGATTTGTTTAAATTTAAAAATATTACGAATTAATTGAAATCGAATAATTACGTCCGGTTTATTTTTTTGAAGCTAGCGTTCCTTAAAATTAATTTCAAATATCACGTTGAAATACTAACATTTTTTTTTACACAGTAACAGTATTAACAGGCAGTAAAGATATGACAATGCAAATAATCACTACACATTTACGTAATAATTTATGACAACGATATAAATACGAGTATATGGACATTCAATTTCATCCGGTAGTATTGGTAGTACATTAATATGTAATTGAATTATATCGGACGCGATAGAAATAGTTCTTGACGATGTTATGGGTATTTAATCTCATGATATAAAATACAACTAACCTAAATATAATATAAACGCATTGATTCAACGACATATTATACAGATGAAAGTGATAATATAAATAGTTTACATTTAGTAAATGTTTAAATTTGTACAGAAAAATCTCTTACATAAAATTAACTTAGTTACGTCAACTTACATAGATTAATTTAATTTCGTAAGCGGAATTAAAATCTATTCAATAGCGGATAAGAAAAGTCCATTTAAATCAGCGTGTTTACGGTCACTAGGGGGCGTGAGATCATTGGTATCTGAGGTAGAGACGGGTGTGTTGTTCGTAACGGTCGCTTTAAATGTGGTTTGATTAACATTTATAGTGATTTCGCGGGTAGCCTGGCAAGAGTGGTTGGTGATAGAGAAGGCGGGGAAGGCGGGGGGCTCGGGAGGGGCGTCCTCCTCGGGCAGTGTGCGCAGGCGTGAGAGCCTCCCCCGCCCCCCGCCTCACACTGGCGACTGGTCTCCGCTGGCGCTTCCGCTCGTGATGTACTCCTGCGCAGACAGAAGTTTTACTAGACCTAGGTTGATCCGTAAATTCTCTTAAGATCATATCTTATTCAAGCACAGAAAAGGCTTTAGTGAGGCATCTTTTGAGAATCTGTCGCCTATATGCTCTTTGTGAAGAAGAGTTTGTACATCATTCGGGTAAGCTGCCGCATACTTATCCTGCCTTATACTGCATTATACTTATTTTTTTATAATATGGACGTAGCAAACGAGCACGCAGTCCACCGGATGGTAAGTGGCTCTACCGTCTACGGACACATGTAGTCAAACCCAGGTAAGATCAGGTCTTACCTAAGGTTAGCCACAGGTGCGTTGCTACCCCTGAGGACTAAGTTGGAATGCCTCGGATAAGTATATCTCTCTTACCACACCCGTCAGACTAGAACACAACAGCGCAGAACACTGCTGTTAGTAGGCAGAAAAAGGTGCGGTGGTGGTGCTTCCGGAGTCGAACCACAAAGAGTTCTAGTACCTTCATATAATCTTTATTTTGTTATCGTCTTAAGATCGGTGTGAGGATTCACATTCGAATGAGAATTCTAACTCATTCGACTTTGAATTTTTTATCATTTTGAACCTACTCTCATCTTGCAAAGAGGTTCTTTGGCCAGTGCAAAAACAAGCTTAAAGTCTTTAGGCGTTTACTTACCTAATAGGGATTTATCAGACACTACTATTTTAATAGATAAATTATGTAATTATCTATGTTATTGAAACTACAAATCCTCGAGTAATTAGAAAGGTTACTAAAAGGTACCTGGTTCTAATTAGTGCGGTTAGTCTTTTCATATCTAGAGAGAAATCGATTTGCAAAGGCAAGGCTTTGAGGCACCTGCATCTGATTACATTTGTCGGACGCTAGCAGAATATCTAATACATTTGTAAATTCAAAACATTCCGCATTGCATGCATTGCTGTAGGATCTACGGTGTAGATTATTCAAATGGTGAAGGCGGTTGTCAATATCTTACGTAAGATTGCAAGTATATATGAATATTCAATTTTATGGCTGAGAAGAAGAGAGATAATATTGTCTACTAGATGAAAACCCGGCTTCGCTCGGTTGTAATGTGTTCCATAGATAATCTTTTACAAAATGTAGATAAATATTTTTACAGTTATAATCAACTAAAAGGTGTTACACGTTACAAATTTGGAACGCCATCTAGTATAAAATATCAAAACATTGCAAGGTAACTAGCGCCGCTAGATTTATCGTTATCGGCTTTAAGGAATTCAAGATGGTATCCTAGTTGCCAATATGGTGACTTTTTTCACCATAAGAATTTAACAAAATACTCGACAATCTGAATTTTGCGGATATATGTTGTCGACTCGAAATCAATATTTTTTTATGTTTTATTATTTAGGTAAAGTTTCAATCAAGTCACCGCACCCCTTGTCAGTTTTATTAATATAGATTTTACTAAAAGTAGGTGTCTCGTGAGATGAAGTTGCGACTAAAAGATGCTTCTCTCTTATAAAAAGTTAAAGTTTCACTATACTCACAGCATGCAGGTGCCGTCCATCGTGATGTGGTGCGAGTGATGCTCTCGGTACCAACAGCGTCGTGGTGGTGGTTTCTGACGCCGCAGACTCCCGCTTCGAAGGGTGGCTGTACAACCTGTTCCACATCTCTCTTGTTAACAAAACACATAATGTAATATCCATATTACACAAACGTAAGTGTCGTTACATGTGTTTTGTATTAAATTATAATGTTACTCAACATTTTATTTTTTAATATTCTTATTTATTTACTTAATCACCGCTTATGACATAAAACTGATAATTTTTAAAGTATTATTTATACCTAGGAATAAAATGTTACCATCATTGAAATGACATAATTTGACAATATACTAGTAGTATTAGTAATATATAATAGTTAAATTTATAATTATTATACTTTCATAAGCAATATTATGGTCTCCAAAATTGGTCATCGTTCATTTTAATATGTAACGGGTATTCACGCTATGCGGTTTTTCTTTACCGATTTCTTTTTACCGATATTTTGACCCAGTCACACGGATTGTGATCACGTTTATGAAAATCACAAATAGTGCGAAGTTTGGTGCCTAAGGATACAGTTAATGTTGTGAACCTAAAAGAGAAAACAACTAGACGCAGGGTAGAAAGGTTAATCTACCACTATTGCTTGTTAACGGTTTCTCCCCGCCACTCAGTTTTGCTGTGACCACGATTCATGTAATCTAATCGTAATGTGGGTCAAAATATCGGCAGAGATTCAGAAATTGGAGTACACATTACATAATAAATGTATAAATTCCGCGTTGAAATGTTAGGTTAAAGTCATATAAACTACTTTCACACAAAAAGCTGAATTACCTTATTTTATTCATAAGTCTAGTTTTAATGGTAAGTGAAGATAAATGATAATTATGTTTTATTAAGTCTTTATTATGCAAATTGTTATAAAAGTTAAATTTTATAAAAGTTTATTAGGTTTCCAGTGTCTGTTAATACCTTTAGAATTACATTGACGTAAGTGAAAATATCTTCAAGTACAGACACACTCGGATGCCGCATACTAGGATGGAAGATTTTAATGTCGGTTTGAGAGGAATTGAGACATCACTTCTGATTTGAGTGCATTTTTTATAGGATTGAAGTAGCAAACGATGCCCATTGTATTGTAAGTGGCCATGCTGCCCATGGAGATCTGTAAGCAACTTCAGTAATCAGGTGTTCTATATGAAGTCAAAACAGATGCGTTGCTAAGGATGCCCGAGGACAAAGATAGTCGCCTCTTATAAAAATGAGCATGTTTGAGTTACGATATTTTACTTACGTTATTGTAATTGTTAAGAAGCGATTATGTAAAATGATTAAAGCTTACCTGAAATGAAAACTCTCGGCATGCATTTAAAACTCTTGGAATGTTAATGAAAGCCAGAAGAAATAAAAACCAGTCAGATAAAGCAGCAAAAACATCAATTTATTACAAAGTATCAAAGGATGTAATAAAAATCATCCAAATCCATTATTTTCTTGTCTATAAAATTGCCCGTAAATTCTTCATAAATGCAATAAGCGTCCGTAAGCACTATCCAATATGCTTCCGTGTCTCTTCATACTGTGAGCCTATGAATAGAAAAATAACGTATAGTAAAATATGGATTTGGAAATGTATTACTTTTACATCTAAATATTCTGTTCGAAGCGGTGCTTTTTCTAAGATATTTGCATTTGGGGCCCTCGATGAAGGCCCCTGAATCAGTGGTCTAGGAAAATTATACTGATCTCAGTGTCAATAATAACATATTCTTTAAGATTGAATGCATTTATGTAAATTGCAAGCTCTTTACAGGGAGTACTAAAATTTTATATAATGGAGGGTCCCCAAAACTGATACGGATTTAGGCATCAAATTCGAAATGAAGCAGTTCTAATAATATTAAGTATGATTTTATGTGGAAAATTTCTTCGTACATTCTAAATAAACGGGGTTAAGTGCGCTCTTTTCTTAAAACGTTTTCTTGGAGAAGCGTGCGATATCCAAGCAGTCGATTCTTATATACTGTTTACGTATTTCAAATATGTAACACATACGTGCTATATAAATAACGGCTTTGATCCGAATACAAACAAAAATTAGGATGATCATAAGTTCTTCACGTCAAGGGATTAGTAAATTTTGTGTATGAAAATCAGCAAAACATAATTGAATAGTGTTGACATAGGTAACATAATAAGGGTGGTAGGTTTTTCCTATGTGAGGAACATTCAAATTATTTATGTAGGACTAGCTTAGCCCCGGAGTTTCACTCGCGTTTAAAAAAAATTGAACAAACACAGATATTTGACAATTTGTAAAATTTAAATTGAATATTCCAACGACTTTTTCCAACTTCTCTTTTTTTGTAAATATATGCGATGTCGAGATACGTGAAAAATTCATTTAACGGTCATGCTTGAAGAGAACTTATGTAGCCTCGGATATTTTTTTAAACAAAGTAAGCAACAGAATGTCTTAATGACTTGTTGAAAACTCGAAATCACGTAAAATATTAATTTCGAATGATCAAACAAAATAACAGAGCGAAGTATTTGAATTATCCCCGGCTTATAATAACGAACTTCCATCCCTTCAAATAACTTGAGACAAACTTTGCGAGTTTGAACTCTGTCGCATGTCTTTTGACCTGTGTCCATCGATCTTCGTTAGAGTTGTTATTGGCAGCCACTGGGTACAGTACCCTCGAAAATATGAAATACTAGCTGTGGCGGTGTTGTCACCCGCATTTAATTTATCCCTTTTTTATAATATGAAGAAGAAAACGAGCTTGTAGTTCACCTGATGGTAAGTGGTCCCAGCCATCGACAGATCTAACAATTACTTATAGGCCTATCATAGCTGCGATGCTATTCCCTAGAAATATGATCCAATTACAAGATGGTCGCTTCCTATGAAGCAACTACCCGGCAACTACAACCTTCTGGGACGTTCGCGATAGAACCATATTCAAACGAATATGGTACAACCTTGCAAAATCCTGTCAATCCAAATCCCACGGGAACCGTATAATTTTGTGGCGTCAAATCCAATCTGGATCATATCACCCGTTTTTGTAATGATACTTTAATCGTAATTTTGTAACTTTTTACTTTTTGTACTCTTATTTTATATGATGTATATTTTTTAAGCTCAACATTAACCTTATTGTGCATATAGTTAGTAGTTTATTGTTGTTATTTGATAATAGGTATTTAAAGAAAGTAAAAAAAGTAAATATCTTGGAATAAAAAGGCAGAAATAAAAATATATAAAAGAGCGTTTAAAATAAGTCATGCTATTACTAACATATCATGCGACAGATACACAAACATTGCACAAAAACATTTATTCATTAATGCTTAAAAGTCAATAACCTCTGGTGGATCGAGGCACGGCAGGAGAGAAGCGAGGGGACTCAATCCCCCAAAATGGCCAAGTCAGCCACCTCTTTATCGGAACACTTTTTTCGCAAAATCCTGAATCCACCAGTGAGTTTCTAAAATTGTCCCTACTTGCATTAAGCATTTATATACTATTTAGTACATTTAACGAACAAACTTCATGCAAATAATTTTTATATCTAAAAAGAACTCAGGATACTTTAATTACTGTGAATAAATGGGGTTTGGAATAAATAGACTCCCGACCGTCCCGAAATTTAACGTCAAAAAACAAAGTGTTCCCGGTTAAATAGTCCTCTTTAGTCGCCTGCGATAAGGTAGTAAGGAGTTCGTATACCTTATCTCCTCCTTTATGTAGGGCTACTCTCAATTCCTGTGCATCTGAGTACCTTTTACACATTAAAATCTATCGTACACATTTTTCTACATTATCTTAGTAAAAATACGTTCATGCAAATTTTAGTTTTACTGTACTTCTTACCTTATGCTCTCAGTTCTGGATCTCGGAGACCAGTCCTTGGAGTAGGAGGCACCTCGTCGTCGCCCTCCACCAATGGTTCTGCCGGTCTTCCATCGCTCCACGTGGTTCCTGATGGCATGCCGCACTTCGGTGTTCATGAAGCAGTAGAATAGTGCTACTGTAAAACCCTGTTAAGAATAATAAATAAATAAAATTAATTTATTATTTACAAGCATAAAGAATCAATGTATCAAATACTGTATTTGACGGAAAAGTAGTTTGATATGTTACGTATAAAGCATCTCCGCAAAAGCAATATTTCAGGATGTCTTTTTCTTATCGATTCAATCTTTTTCAATATTATTCAGAGGAAACAGATTGATAAATCATTAAAAATGTGTATTTAATATCAATGTTTCGAACCAGTTGCATAAATCGTTGTCACAATGAAACACTGCTCCACCGTCCTTTCAAAGAAAATAAGTTTTCTATTCGACACGTATATATATAAAAAGTCCTGGGATTTTTATTAGATGCCATACATTTAAATGTAAAAGGACTTGGAAACGAGTGTTTCCAAAATATCGTTTCCGTTAGACTACTAACCCATACTGTCCTTCACAAATATGCATTAGTGCAGGATTGTCCAGGCCTCTCTAGAACATGAGAAGAACCCCATGATCTTTGAACCAGATATATGTACTTAAAATGGTTTGCATACAGGCAATATTCTTGCTGAATATTCATCGCTGTTATCCGGTTAGGTATTGTTAAGACCATTTAAGTCGACCACAGAAATTGACCCCTCCGTTTGTTACTGCGGTTGAAAGTTGTATTGATTTTAGCATTAACTGTCATGGTCTCTGGTTGATAGTTTTTAGTAAAAGGGATTTCTGGTCGGTTAACATAACCAATAACGAACGATATGTCAACTTGCGTTTCACGATATAAATGTCAGTCTTAATAAGTAGTCTGCAGGTAGGCATATATAATATAGCGTAGCGCGGTAACAAGTGAGATGGTCATAAGAACTCGTTGCATAGAGTAGTGTAGCTTTACCCAAGCGATGAAATATTGTCTTCAAGCGTGCTTGCTCATCAGTGCATGCATCAACATTGACCGTTAAAAATAAATGCATGTGTCCCATCTTATAAGGTTACGAAATCTCGATGCAAATTGTAGTAAAATTTGCTAAGATTCGCTTACTATTTTGTAATGACTAAATTCAGGTTAGATTAACGTAATATTAAAACAAAGCTTTAATGCTTTATATTAAAGAATTACGTTTACGGAATAAAAAACGCTAAAGAATAACGTGTAAAAAGTTGAAATTCACTACAACCATACAATCACAACTTAAAATGTATAACTTGCATTATAAACACAGGGATTTTATTCGCCCCATTTTCCGCTATATTCACCTTTGAAAACGCCAGATGCATGCAAAATGCAGGCATTGTTAAATTCGCAAGTATTATATTAAACGGCAAACAACCACAAATCCCTCTTACTGCATTCATCCCCATGCTTAGTATTCCAACGCTGTACTAAAGAAATTATCCGCTCAAGGTAACTCTCGTTTTGTTATAAGAACATCGACTTATGTACTTATATAGTTCGCTATAACTTGTATTACATCTTTTGAGCGGTACTGAGACAAGATTATTGCTCAAAAGAAACGTTGAGAAAATTCTACAAATCAAGTGCCGACGTGTTTCACGACAGTGAGTTATATTTGAGGAAATTTTGTATTCATTTTGGAGTTATGTGGAGCTATATTTATATAAAACTACGACGTGAAATATAAATTCAAAAGTATTAAGATCAGCATGCCTGTCTTTACTCACGATTCTAATAGTTACTTTTTACTATTTTTAGTAGCTCCCGACTTTCCTAATGGATATACGTTATATTGGAGGATTTCCCCCAATCCTCATTCAACAATGAAATATTGCTTACATCAAAGGAAATTTTTGACTATCATTCCATTTCTCACAAGTAATTCTCGAGATTAAAGAATACATCAATTGTACTTAACTTATACATAAAAATATGCCTTTGAGACTGGTAAAAATGAATTGCTTTGGATAAATAACATATTAATTTAATCCAGATTCATATTACATTAAACAAGACAAGTCATATAAAATGTAGATAAACTTCATCGAAGATCAGATAAATATAAAATTTCATTTAGTAATAATTCTTTCAATAAAGAATCTCTTTATCTGTTCTCACATAATATTCTGTTCGCATCTATAATATTGTGCAGATCAACGAAAACAAAAATAAATTCAAATTTAAATCTTTTATTGCCTGAAAATGGGTAGGTACAAATGATTGGTAACAGAATAGGTTCGCCAAATTCCATCTGTAAAAGCATGCAATTTATAGGTACAATTATTATAATACAATCATTTATTAATTTCATTTTAATGAAACACATTCCAATAATTCATTTCATTATAAAATGTCTATATCTTTATATCTAAATAAATCAAACTAGATCTATGTAGTATTCCCAGTCTTCCCAAAAATGTTTCATTAAAATCCAACAAATGAAAATATTGAAATAGGTTTTAAATGTTATTTTCGTACGATATATATCTGACAGAAATATATCGACTCATACTTTAATAGCCGTCACGGGAAGCCTGGCAGATGTGAAACATCGTGTTTGTGCAAGTAATTTGCATAAAAGTCAAGATTGTGACAGAACCAAAATATATCGCATAATGAAAATTAAGCCATCTACGCACAGTACCCCGCACTAAGTTGAACTAACACCGCAGACCGCTTAGTTTTGTTCAATACTTAATAGTTCCGACTATGTATGACAGATGACGCAATAATAAATATGGTGTGGCGATCGCCACGCGAACATACAAGTTTATGTGTGTCTATAGATGTTTCACATAAATAACCAAGATGGTAAGGTACACATACTTATCTGATGCGTTCTCACTTAGTCTTCTGTGGTAGCAATGCATCTGTGTTCGGGTTTTTCAGGTAATCTAATCTGGGGTTCATTACAGTTGTCCGTGACACTGGTCACGTACTATAAGATGAGCAGCATCTATGTGTGCTACTTTTAAAATAAAAGATATACCTACTCAGATAAGCTCTAGTTATTTATCAATTTTGTACACTTTAAATCTACCCGGAAAGTACTCTCGTCTCACATTGAGGTTTTCAGTCCCTTTCAGCGAGTAGAGCTGATTAAAAAGAAAACTCATTGATACACGTCAAATCCATTACGTCGAGAGAGCGCTACATCCATCATACTTCCGAAGAATGATGGTGACTACTCACTAATGGGTTTTTAAAGACAAATTGAATTCGAAAATACTTTATTTCAACGACCTAGTACCATTATCTACCAGCGTTATCGCAACTAAGTACGATCTATCTATCTACTAGCCCCTCTCCTAAAACCCCGTACTTGGAGTCAATGCGCGGTTTTCCAATTTAAATAATTTATTAATTTTGCTGAGCAAATCTTTATAAATCATGGCTGAGAACATTTCTGAGAATTAAGTAGGTATAGATTATAACCGCATCTTCCTAGAAGAATTTTTTGTTTAATACTAAAATATAATTAAAATATATTAAATAATATTATATGGAGACTTTATTAAAGATAACATATTTCTGGCATTTAGCGTTGAAACTATGGGTCCGTGGGGATTGAATGCTAAATTATTTTTTAAGTATTTGCCCAAACATTTTATAGTGTCAACGAATGACCGGAATGTTGGTACATACTTCGGTCAACGAATTAGCTTTGCTATTCAACGAGGTAATGTTGCCAGCATTCTGGGAACTCATCCTAGGGACAGCAATTTGGACGCAGCTTTTTAT
>DWTU01002491.1:0-11435 GCA_018251515.1 Cecropterus confusis | reverse complement strand
AAGACCCATGCCCAGCAGTTGGACAATAATTTGTTGACATATCAGGATAAAACCGCGTTATTTATGAAATGTGTAATTTTGAAAACCTCCATCCCTTATTTAATCTATTAGGGGTTGGTTGTCCAGGAAAACCGTGAATAGACATTTCGTTATATTTGACCAAAACTTAAAACTAATTCACAGTGATTGCTTCAAAATGACCGAATTTTTTAAGTTTTATTTAATAAATTTCTTTAGTTGCCATTTTCATTTTGCTTCCTTTTAGATGGTGGTTTACAAACAATGTTAAAATAGATTTTCCATTAAATCAAACGAAGGAAAATACTAAGTTTCATTGAACTTGAATTAAAATTCACGGACTTTCAAACAAACTTGCAACATATAAATCCCTTCAATTAAATCTTAAATTCTCTTAAATTAAATCTTTCATTATACTAAACCGGGAAAACAAATACTACACTTCATTCTGCTTTGCAACGAAATTGGCAGACTTCAAAACAAACTTTCCACTCCTATTGCACACTCTTAGGGGTTGATTCGAAAAAACGGTGAAGTGGATATTCCATTATACCGAAACACTAAGCCAAATACTAAGTTTTATTGTGCTTGCATCAAAATAAGCGGACTTTTATACAATCTTTCATCCCCCATTTAACCCCTTTAATTTCAAAATTTCATGTTTCTACCTTTAGTAGTTTAAGCTCTGCGATGTTTAGTCAATACGTGAGTGAGCATCATGTCGCTATTATATATATAGATGTAATTTATTATATAGCCTAGCTCCTTCATACATAATATTTCGTTTGCCGTAAAATGTGATAAGTAACAAGCATACTAAGCAGCTCATGATAAATGCTTATAACCGCTTGGGTATCTACGAGTTTAATAAAATCAATCATTTTATTGAAAAATTTATTTTCTTACGGAAGATAAATACTAAACATTAAGGGTTATTATTAACATCTAAAGTTACGTTAGTAAAAGTCTACATCGAAACAAAACAATCTGATGAAATCTTTAAGGAAAGAAGGAAGTTTTAAAAACGAACTCAAAGTTATAAAATTCGGACTAGATTAAACCAGCGTAGTAAATTGTGGCCTCAATCTTTCTCAAAATGATGTCTCATGTAAGTTACAGACAACAACAAATATGAATGAAGCTTCATTAATTATTTTCTTAGGACTAAGCTATTGAAATCTTAGGTGCGTGGTATTCCAAGTACAAATCCTCCAATTCCAATTATAAAACCAAAATTCATGCCATTGACAAGATTTAAAATGAAACGTTTAATTACAACATATTTATTAGACTTAAATTACGACGAAACTGAGCTAACCATTTATTCTTCCAACATATAGCATACACACACACGCACACTAACATACCCTCACATAACCATACATGACACACACACACACACACCCGCGCGCGCGCACAAACACAAACACACGCACACACAAATTGTTTGTTAAAATTGTTGTTTACTTATCCTTAATATTATGTAACTTGTTTTTGAAATGTATTTTGTTGATGAAAACTGTTTTTGTCTCAGTGGATGAGCGGAGTACCTGTAACACAGGTCTTGAACTAAGTACAGGACTCTTGCGACTAGCGTTTTGTAAATGTGTTTATTCAATAAAATAGTTTTTTTTTAACTCTAAATAGAGGTTCTGCTTGTAATCAATCATATGCGTCGCCACTCCTCAGAACTAGGGCAATCGCTTTATATGTTCGGTGTCGATTTTGGTGTATTTTAACTGTTACATGTGATTCGTCACTATTTTGTAAAGTAGCAAACGAGCATATTCTTCACCTGATGGGAAGTTGTCACGCTGCTTTTGTATACATATAAGTAACTAGGCCTGGTGTTGGAAATCAGGTACCAAATCCAAATGAATCACAAGTGTTACTTGTAGTTAGTTTAAAAATTGCAGCAATCTATTTTCACTTGTAGATAAATCTTCTTGTTATCACTTTTGTTTAGTAGTTATGCAAAATAAATTATCCGGGTGATAAAAAAATAATGCATTCAATGCAAAATTCCACAGGGAATAAAATTGCAAGATCAATTTTGTTTTGGCAATCCCTAGTACGTACAAAAAAAATCCGTGGAAGTTGCTTCGAGGAGTTCGAGATTATTTTCTATCCGTTTTTGGTTTGAGGGAATAGCAATCACCCTGTGAGTGATTTTGACATCTCTAACATGGAAGTCAGTTGGGTCGTTTAAAAACGAAGCATTGGGAATGTACACTTATGTGCGAATGTGTAGTAATGTAATTCGCTCGAAACGAAGCGTTTTAGTTCTTAAGGCTAGCAAGTAGCAACTTGCCTGGTGTTATGTGTAGTCGCATGCCGTCGTAAACATCCGATGGTGTGGTGGACTTTTACGCCCACCTGGGCGAAGCCCGGGGCTATGCATTTAGAGGACTCCGGTTGCGTTTCTTTGGAGATCCTGGAGTTCTCCTCTCAGCGCAGTTCCTACTTATTATCGCCATAAGTAGCAAGTGCACCTGTACTGAGTGCTCATTTGCTATTTTAGCAAATTAAAAACCCCAAAAAATGTGTTCTTAAGTTCGGGTTCCAACTTTTTTTACAAAAGCTTTTAAAGTTTTTACTGTAAAACTAGTTTTACACTTTTATGATACACGTTATATTACAAGAGAACAAAAATTAGAAAGAAACACAAAAATATCAATTATTTAATCAAACAGATAGGTACGGGCGCACGGAAACTTAAGAAGGAACTGCTCTTGTATTTTCTTATAAAACACCTTTAATAATAACCAGAGCAGCCTCTTCTACGTACATGTTAAACCTGTAAAAACAACGCGACTGCAAAACTTTTCAGACACAAACTTAAAAACAACATTTATGTACCTACTCCCTTGTTACAGAAATCTGAGGCTTATTCTTGCCGACAGAATTAGAAACTTAAATGTGACACGCCCATCTTTATTTGTCGTGTTTGCCATAATCTGCGGCATCTAACAAATAAGTCTCCCCTGCTATGGTCGAGATTTATAGGCTTGCCTCGACGTTAAGATGTAAAGATGATTCAAGTTTGTGTCCTGAAAAACACGAGGGGCGCATGCGTGTGCCGAGCCAACGTACTGCCGCGTGCATGACGGCGAGTTTGGAATCGAGAGCTAGTAATGTGCTAATATCGATAATATTCTGTCAAATTTAATTTTATTAATTTCAATTTATTTTTCCATATATATGTACATCTGTTTTTTCGTGCGTGTTGTATTGTATTTTGTAAGCGACATGTTCAGTTACTGAAACTTCCAACTATTTCATAAATAAATAAATTCCTACTAAAATATATAAATGTGAAGTCTATCAGTAAATATTCGATGGACGAGGTTCTTTCTTAGTTTACCTAAAAACATTGTAATTACTGTAGTAATTTTCATGACAATAATGAAAAAAAAAAAAATTAATTAGACTGAATAAGCACATTCCTATTTTAAAACCATAGACAGTGTTGTAGTCGCAGCCGTATTCTATATTTAAATAAACGTCAACATGTGAGTAAAACAGTTCAAACGACGCTGCAATGTAAGGTATAATGTTATCAGGTCCCATTTGCCATTATCGGGAAATAGCGACAATGTGCAGCGAAGTCGATGTGCGCACGTCCCTACGGCGGATCTCGGCAGCTTTCAGTGCGATAAAATAATCGGCAAGAGCGGTGGGAACGCTCCGTGCTCGGGCCATCTCCCGCCAACCCGAGATTCAAATCACACAACGGAAAATTAATAAACATCGTTATCTACTAATCTGTAACTACGGTTTCGTCGTTCTGTGTCTAGACGCTCGATTTTCAAAGTTTCTTACATTCTTAAAAGTTGTTGTTTTTAAGCGATAAAATTTTGTTTGGATTGAAACTTGTGAAGTTCGGTGATTTTTATTAAGTGCCACGCTGACTTTGGAGGGTAAACATTTTGAGGTAAGTTTTTTTATTTTTATTATATCAACTATTGCATGTCAATACGTAATTTCTATGCAATTAAGTAAGACTATTTAATTGCATAGTAGAGGTACTTTAAAAGCTATATTGTAATGAATTTAATTAAGAATCGACTTCAATTTTGCTCTCAAAGTAATATTACGTGTTATTTTGAACGCGGTGATACATTATAGACATTTCAGTCTCAAATCAGCTGTGCTCGGCTCTGTCCTGAAGGGTATGAGAGGCAAAAACTGTCATAACTGTAAGCCTTTCGTTTTTGTAACCCTACATCCAGCCAAGACAGTTATAAACCAATCCAAGTCTTTAAATGCGGGAATCTCTTCAATCTTATGTATTCCAAGATGACATTTATATTTTTTAACCGTCATCGTTTAATCTAGGAAGTGATGAATTGATGTTTATCGTTGGTAATGTTGACTCTAAATATAAACTGAAGAAAGAAAGAAAATTAAGATCAAGCAGGCAGTCTTGGTAATGGTATCGTCTAGACCAATCAGTAAGCGAATTGGAATTGTAACTCAATATCATTTCGGTCACAGACGTGTTACAGAGGACTTAGTTGGGGCATATAATAACACGGCTTTTTCGTTCCGTTGATATTGTTGAAGGTGGGTTTGCAATTAAATCCAGGAAATAGATCGGCAGCGTTTTTCAGCTAAGTTTATCTATCTATTAGCGATATTTATCTCCAGCTCTGTCAATAAGTACTGTCAAGTTAGCAACAGCCTTTACTAAGGCTTGGTGAATGGACGGATGAGTTACTACGTAAAACTATAGTATTACATTTTTATATATGAGTATATTATGGACGACAACATTAAGTTTAGGTACTTAAGACTTCATGAACACCTGTAATTAATTCCATAATAAACAGCGGATCCACCTGAAGCCAGTTATGGCATACCACTTTTGAATTGCCTCGTATGTGAGTCATTTGGTCACAATTCTACCGACACGCAAGACCTGCTTTTGCCAGAAATAGGTGTGGCCGTGGTGGTGGTATCTCTCCAGCCAAAACATGCTGGTTCTACCAAATTTCAAGACAATACTCGCATTTAAACTTTACAAAAATATAAAACCATTACAAAAAAGTCACAGTACTACCACTTTTTGATCCGATTTTGTAAACAAGGGTCGTTGAAGTAAATAGTGAAAATCCATTAATTTCAGATAAGACGAGAACCGGATGCCATTTCAACAAGACTTTTATTTGCACATCCTTTTCACTGTCCGGTCAACCTTATAAAGGCTTATAAGGAAAATAAAGAACAGAACTCTTTTATATTTAATATGTATTTTCATTTTATATCACATACATACATTGGTAATATTTACTAAATTAACACTTATTTTTTTCAATACTTATAATACAAGGGAAATAATGTAATGGAAGACTTTGATTTTAACATTTGAGACTAATTCATAAGGTTGAATGTTGTGTATATTGCATTGAGAGGTGTGGTTAGGGAAAGACACTTATAAGAGACGTTCCAACTTAGTCGTCAGGGTTAACAACGCATTTGTGGTCGTCCTTAGGTAGTGCTCTTATCGGGGTTTAATTATAGATTTGGGCGGAAGCTGCCTCGTACCCTCCGGTGCCTCTACAAGGTTCTAGAACAAGTGTAGTTCGGCCGGGAAAGTATCACCGTAACACCTATTTCTAGCTTAAAGCAGTTCTTGCGTTTCAGTGGAAGGATGTGTTTGCCAGCTCACTTACATATGATGTGACCATCTTAGTCTTTGAGAGTAGCAACGCATCGACTACAGATAGAACCACTGTTCCATATGTAGTGGATGCATACAGATGTCCATGGGTGGCTGGGTTGGTCAGTGACCGTTTACTTTCAGGAGGACAGCAAGCTTGTTTTCTTTTGAAGGTGGTAGAACTCTTTGTGGTTTGACTCTGGAAGCCTATTTCTGCCTAATAACAGCAGTGTGAAGCGCTGCTGTGTTCTGGTCTGAAGGCTGTGAGGGAGACATACTTTCCATCTTAGTCCTAAACTAACCTAACCTAAAGTCCGTCTTAACCTTAGGTGAGACTGATCTTACCTAGGGTTGATTACAGATGTCCACGGGCAGCAGTAGCCCCTTACCATCAGGTGGGCTGCATGCTCGTTTGCTACTTCTATAAAATAAATAGGCAAATGGTGAAGTGCATGATCATTGGTTATGAGATATAATTGAAAGAAACGATCTGCTTGTCATTAGCAAAAAAAATATAAGGGCTGAAATTATGTAATAATATAATTGGCTATACTTTTTGAATATTTATCTGTCTATGTCATGTCAGTGTGTTAAGATCGTTTTAAACCAAAACAACCAAATTTTTTTTTATAAACGTTAAATACTTTACGTTGTATTACAGTTTTTAAAGTTCACAACTTGTTCAAAATGTAATAAAAAGAGTAACTAAATCGGTCGAGCAAGCTAATTAGTAAGCTCGATACAAAATAAAGATTTTGTATAACAGAGTAAATACAATAAAAATAGGTACAATAAAAAATGTTGTTTAATAAAAAACATAAACATGAACGCTTTGAACACTCATAGCCTCACAGTAGGATTTTCTCCTGCGTCGTGGGTGGACGATAAAGAGACGAATACAAAAACCCAGAACAAGACCCAGAACAGAAATCTAAACTTATCATTCAGATGTCCGTCTGGCCGGGGATCGAACTCGGGACCCACTGCGTGTCAGACCGGTAAATAATAAAAGCATAATAATATAAAGCATAAGTTATAATTATCAACTATTGTGGCTGGTAGGCTATTTTTCAGAAGGTCCAACTATGCCGTGCCGTGTATGAATTGCACACACAAACACTTTTCCTTTTTTAATTTGTAAGAACAAAGTGCCACAAATTCTCAAGAACAGACATTCAGATATTCGAATAATATTTTATCGAACCAACCTACGCCTGTCAATAGCAGTTTAATCATTATTGGTCTACCAAATCATAAAAACATAATTAAATATCAATCAAATTTTAAATGAACAATTTCTAATTATTTATAATTAGCGTTTTACCTGAAGTGTGTGAATTGTAGGAATTGTATACAACACCTGGGAAATGTATACAATTCCAAAGCTCTTTAGGAAATGTATAAAATATTGCTTTAAAACTTATAATACATACATATCCTGGAAATGTATACATTTCATAGGAATTGTATATAATTCAAATATTGTATTAGAAAAAAATGAACAGAAAATACAAACCGACTTCAATGTCACAAAAAAGCAAATAAATGATTTAAATATACTGGATGTAATCGTTAAGTGTACACAGACGATTATTCCGTAACTATTACAGATATCAAAAAACTTTGAATATGATATCGGAAGTACTTTACCTAATGATTTAAATGACAAAAATCACTTTTTAACAATTTTAAAAAAACTTGACATTAAACACTCCATTACATTTTATTTCTTAGTAATTACAAAATTTTGTATTCAAAGTAGGTGTTCGAAGTGATGTCCTCGTGCAATACAATGACGAGCTCTATTAACAGTTTCTAACTCTATCAGCGTACACGTGGTCTTTAACAAATCCTCATAGGAAGAAATCACAAGAAAGATCCGGGGATCATGGGGATCAAAAGCCCATTTACCCGAGATTTGTATTTATATGATTTCCTTTAAAATACTTATACATATTTTTTTGTTGTTAAATTTATACTTGCTATATATTAAATAAACCAAAGATTCAAAATAACTTCATAAAACAGTATCAGATTTCAAAGTATTTCTAATATATATCTACTTAACGTTGTTATTTTTCATTTGTGACACTTTCACTGTATCAGTAGTTTTCAAAATAAATCCGTTTTAATACCCGACAAACTAATACATTTACCCAAAATTATAAGCCAAAATCCTCCCGTCCACGCCTGTTATATCTAGTTTTTGCGATACCTAATCTGTGGCGTCCAGAGCGCGGGAACGGCCATCAGCGCGCTGTCAGGCGCACAGCTGCGAGCAAAGTTTGATTAAACGTGATTCAATCAACTAACTGCTTGTGATTTTGGATAATAGCGCGGGAATTGAACAGGTGGCTGTTTGTGAAAATTCATTTGCGAAAATATGGATGCCAAAGGTTGCACAGATAATTAATTAAGCGATGAAAAGATTACATGGAAAACTGAATTTTGTGTTATGGTTATTTTTGTGGTACTTACTGCCGCCCATGGACATCTATAATGGAACCCAGCTAAAATTAGTCTTACCTGAGGTTGGCTACAGATGAGCTGCTACCCTAACGGATATTAAAAGGAGTACTACTTCGCGTTATATTCTACGTTTATCACTAGGCAGAAATTGCTAGAATCACTAAGGATTCTGCCATCCTTAAAGTTTCCTAAAGTTCTAATGAATATCCTGTTAATATTGAGAATCGTGGTAAATTAAAACTTCACACAAGCTTACCGATCTGCGTAATTTTAAGAAAAGTAAATATGTACCTGTAGTACCTAATTCTAATAAGATAATTAAAAGAGAAGCTCAATTTAATTCGAAATGTGCCGACGACAGGTGGCAAATATAAAAATAAAATCTTTATTGACAAATTATTGCGGAGATATTTAATTTTACAGCTTACTACATTACTGTAAAATTATTTTACAGTCTTGTCCGTTATAAGGCAACTTTTATTCAGTAGGTAGGAGTTTTTGAAATTACGAGGAAATCAACCAAATTATTTTACTTAGTATTATACTAATACTTTCTTCAC
Source organism: Cecropterus confusis (assembly GCA_018251515.1). Classification (NCBI taxonomy): domain Eukaryota; kingdom Metazoa; phylum Arthropoda; class Insecta; order Lepidoptera; family Hesperiidae; genus Cecropterus; species Cecropterus confusis. The sequence continues at coordinate 2,726 of DWTU01002491.1, read as the reverse complement.
TTTCATCCTAATAGGATATTCTTCTGTATCGTAGGTGTTTGGTGCAAATAAAAAAATAAAAGGCGTATTTTGTATTGTTACTTGACAGCGTGCGAAGGACGGCAATGATTACGAGCTTATGTATATATTAATTATAACGACAAACTTTAACGTATGAGGTAGTACGTTGGAGTAGTAACTTATTATAATATTTAATTTAAGATAAAAATAGCGTCCGCAAATAGAAAAAGGGTGACCATGATTTTTTATTATCATAAAGTGGGTATCAATTGGAAGCTGGTGTATACACATAGATAAATTAAACAAATTATTATGAAAATAAAAATCTATAAATGATGTATTACCAAGCAACATACGATTTTTCATGCGGTTTGCTTCCTTTCGATATTGTTTGATAACATTTGGTATTTTTCGGCCTACCTACTTTACCTCCCAGATTTTATGTCTCATAAAATGAGGAATAAAAATCAAAGAGTTCTCCCGATCTCGGCATACAAACAGGCGTTCATTTGGATTTTTATAATGAATTCCCGGACGCTCCATAAAATATATAAGCGGCATAAAGTTAGAGTGTGCAGATGGCGCCACCCGCGCCGACCTATTTGTTCCAACCGCTGCGGTTTTTCAAACTAAATAAAATATGGAAAAGTGAAAAAGTATGAAATCTGAATATTTTGTGGAAATTCCTTAGGTTTTCTCAGAACTTTATATTTCTTCATTGTTTTTGAGGTTTGGTGTTAGTGCGTCTTTCCTTCTTTCAGTGGACGTTTAAGATGGGACTAAGGGTAACCATTTATTTTGATGACACAATTCAATCAGTCTCAAACTTGAAAATGCGCTGAAAAAATTGAAGGCGGAGTAAAGAATCAATTAAAGAAGAAAATGGACAAAAAAAACAGCAGATATACAAAAAAAAGATAAAAAAGTGAAAAAATATACATAAATGTGTAAATATAACTACAAAAATATTAATACGACATTTTACGGCTCTCAACGAACTTGGATTGCTGTAGAAAGGCGGAAAAGTTATTGTCGCCTCATATGTAAGTCAATGGGTAGATACCCGCTGACTCTTCCACCGAAATGGAGAACTGCTTTATGTTAGAAATAGGTGTGGCGGTGGTACCTGTCTGGTCGAAACAATATTATATATACCACCTTTGAAATTCACATTTACTGTAACACTGTACAGCATACAGTGACGTAGCGTGGGTTCATGCCGCCAGGGGCTGAAGTTGAATTCGCCGAATTTTGGAATTTTCTTCAGCGAAAAAAAACGACGTACGAGGTTTAAGTCAAGTCAGAACATATTGCTAGCATTGGCCAATTCCATACTCTAAGGATTAAATACTTAAAAGGTATATAAGTTTATTACTTAACAAATACTAATTGTTATCCATCAGACTTAGACAACATCTAGGAAACTCAAAGTAGGGCCACAGTCGGTGATTGACAGTGGAAGAATTTATTGTGGACTAGATTTTTCTATTAATTAAATACCGAAAAATGAATAGACCTAGTAATTCGATCTTATATACCGAAATATCGATATTCGATTAATTTTCTTGCAGTTCATTGCAACAGGCAAAATTGTATTTCATTTTTAAAGTGACACTTCACAAGAATCGTTATGATTTTAACTCGATGAAACGAAATAGGTCACGATAAAGAAACAAACAAATGTATAGGATAAAGTCAATGAGAGAATGAGATAGAATTCATTACACAGTATTTTATTTTTTTAGACTCCTCTTCGAGCGATGTTTCGTAGCGTAAAATATATATTTATTACAAATCATTTTATAATTTATTATTTTTAAGCTTTACTTAAGTCGTTTGTGTTAGTGTACACTTTTTGTTTATTGCAAAATAAAATAGCTATTTATGGACCTTTGTTCCGTCGGCCCAATTTTTAGATGGTGACCTTTATTACGCCTATTATTTTTCACAGATAATACAACAAATCGTAAAAGTTCTAATATTAGATTATCTCGTGAATCGATTATTCAGAATTGATTCAAAGTAACAGAATCGATTCACAAATAGATTCGTATCTTGAAGATTCCCCATCCCTCCTGACTTAAAGCTGTCACTCGCTTATTTATCAAACTTCAGAATTGATTCGTTTCTTAACTAAAGTTTTTGAAGTTGCTTTGGTGCGTCGAGTAGAGATTTAAGAAAGTTGCATAAAAATGACAGATTGTATCCGATTTTCAAGACGATGAAATGTTTTGAAATATGATAAAACTTATTACATATTTAATTTATTGGTTATATAGAACATTTGTGAAAAACTAATTTAAATACGTCTGTGAACACAGATTCATTATATATATATAAGTATTTAATATTTGAAGAAGGTCCTATTATGAATAAGACCTATGAAGAAGTTTTACTACCTCTGAGAACTAATCTGGAACGTCTCGACGAACGATAAGTATATCTCTCCTACCAAACCCATCAGACCAGAACACACCGACATATAACACTACTGTTATGAGGACTAAATAAGTGTGGCGATGTTGCTCCTGGAGTCGAACCACAAAGTATCTATGTTCTTATTTGTTTAGGTTATTTTTTTCTAAGTCCTGTGCGATTTATTTGATAGCTCTATAAAAAGCAGTTCTCCAAGGTATGTGAAATCTACCAGCTCGCTTTTGGCCAGTAAGGTAGACTATGGCTTAGACCCTTCCCACTCTGAGACTCTTGCGGGAAATGTTACCGTA
>DWTU01002490.1:0-11435 GCA_018251515.1 Cecropterus confusis | reverse complement strand
AGTATTTGTTCATAATTTCTACTTTTTAGTAAAATTTCAACTGTCTAACTATCACGGTTTATGAAATACGGCCTGGTGTCAGACAGACGAACAGTCTTAGTAATAGGGTTCCGTTTCAACCCTTTGCGTACGGAACGTACGGAACTCTAAAAACCGATATGCGATTTTAGGCTTTTATATAAAAGTGGATTCAGTGAATATTTCGACGTAAGCCAGGTTTCAAAGAATCTTTTTTACTTTTTTAGATTACGTGAAGTAGGTAATCCGATTTTATAAGGAATAACACAGACTACTTCTTTATTCTTATATCGAGCTGTCTTCTGACAGTTAAAAATTCATGTGAGCTCCACTTATACAAAAAAATCTGTCTACCTATCAGCTATCTAAATATATCTATTTATATATATATCAGCCTTTGAAAGTCCACTGCTGGACGTAAGCCATCTGAATCCAGCGGTAAAAAAATAAATATATATAAAAAAATGTAAATAAAAAAAGAGTGTTCTGCAAGTTAGTTTCGCCACTTCTTTTCCATAAATTAAAACTTTGTGGGATATTGACGTTTTAAATTAATGAGGTAAGTAATAGCCTCAGAATATTTATTAAGATTTAATTTAAATTTCAAATAGTCTTGTAATAAGAAAAGTGAACTTTTCAAGTGGACTTCGGTGGCCAGTTTATGGTATTTCCTATATTTTCGGAAATACCAAAAACAACTAAAAAAGAGTCAAAGTCCGATTTAAAAACTAAAACCGATTAAAATCTGAAACTGTAGATTAGAAATTGTCTATACTTTTCTACCGTTTCGGAAGAAAGAACTTGTAAGTGTCATGAAAATTATGCAATATTGTTGCTAATACAGATCAAACTCTGGAAACGAATGATGACAAGCAAATAACTAAGAAAAATAACAAAAAGGTAAAATGCCAATTTTTGGCAAATTTCCATTTTTTTCTTATACTTAGTAAACCTTACTTATGTATAAATACTAATATACATTAAGGACGTCCCTTACTATTATTAGGAAGGGACGTCCTTTAATTACGTGTTTTGGCGATTCATCGACTCACCCATCTTCTTTCATGAGATGTAGGTAGATGAGATGTAGATGTAGTAGTTATTGGGAAACATGTTTTATTCATAAGTATAAATCAGTTTTTTGCAATTTCACACGGTTTCTTACAATAAAATAATACATAAAAATATTAAGCCGAGACCCTCTCTGTACGTGATTTGATGAGATTCGAACCGACCCACCCACCCCCCTCAAACGTCTCACGTAATTAATGAACGTCTGAATAAATTAATGAACAAACAACAATTATAACATAAAATTAGCGGTCTTACAAACAGAATATTTGTTTCTAGTATTAAAAAAATGGCAGAAAGTTTCTAGCGCAGTAAAATATTTCTAGTGCTAAAGATTTTTTTATAAAAAGTTCCAAGTTCAGTAAAAATGTTTCTGTGATATACAATTGTTTACTTTTGACAATGTAGAAATCGAGTCACGACTGAGGCGCCACGTGCCAGTGACGCGGCCAGATCCGACTCTCCGTTAGAGCGCCTTGTATGCTTTGCACGCAATCACGCTGTCAACGTGTTGTTAACGGAGTACGTAAGGCGCTGCACTTTACATTTCAATGTACTTCTCAGTACTACGTTGTTACTACCAAAAACGATTTGAAGGCGACTTACGTAGAATATAATTTTAATGAAGGTTTAAATAAGAAATGTATATACAAACACCATAAACTTTAACCTATGGTACTAGTTACAAATCTGCGTATCACAAGTAGGTACACGTTATGTATTAAAATTAAACATAAACATAACCATAAACGCTTTTTACACTCAGAGCCCCACCGTAGGATTTTCTCCTATGTCGTGGGTGCGATGAAAACAACGACGAATACACAAACAGCCAAACCCAGAACAGAAATCTTAACTCATCATTCAGGTGTCTGTCTGGCCGGGGATCGAACCCGGGACCCACTTCGCGTCAGACCGGTGTTGTGACCGCTCCGCCACGCGGGTCGTTAAGTGTTAAGCGTTACTGTGTTCTGGGTGTGATAAGGGAGACATACTTATCCGAGTCGTCCTAACTTACTCCTCAGGGGGTAGCAACGCATCAAAATGTATGCGTATCATCAGAATTGATATACTAAAAAGGATGGAGGAAGATAGAACCCAATCTAATTAACTCATAGATCAACTTTATCAAGACTTTTTTACAACCAAACTTAACAATCACGCATAAAGTCTGTTTTTAGCTGCAAATATATTCAGATTTCCTTCATGTTACAAAATGAACATGTTAAAACGCATGGACATAGACGGTTGTTGAACCTAGTGTATAATAATAATTTAATTCCTTTCTTTTTCTTGATAATTTGTGGATGAATCATTTAATAATGATTGATTGATTGTCTGTCAACCAATTATTTTTTGCCCTTCAGCCGCTTCAGCGATAATTTCAAGCGCTCAATGTTTAAATGCCGAGTTAAATGATTCTATGTTCCATGAAAATTAGATTATGAATTCTAATTGTGATCTATTGATTACAAGATGTACTTGATAGAAACAGTACAGTAAAGGTTATAAATGTATTATGCAAAAGATTAATTATTTGTACAATGGCGTGTTAAAGATCCCGCGAAATGCTATTTTAATTTTTTAATTTCATTTTGCATATGAATGTAAAGTTTATCGACGCAATTAGTCCAGCAATATTTTTTTGGTCGTGTCAGGTGTATTATTTTAGTCTTAAATATGTTTTAACTACAACCACCACTTGATTCGTGAACTGTTATAGGCATTCTGCTACGACAACAATATATGAAGATATCAGCCTTTTAATAAAAACGACTACCTACAGCAGTGATAGCTGTATGGAAATGAAACTCGACCTCTCGATCAAGGGCCCGAAGTTCGAATCCCAGGCACGGACCATTGATTTTTCTAAAATTATGTGCGTATTAGAAGTTAATTATCACTGCTTTGCGGTGAAGGAAAACATGGTGAGGAAATCTTCACGTCTGAGAGTTCTATAAAAAGTTCTCAAAGGTTTTTCACACACCTTATACCAATTCGCACTTGGCAGCTGCAGCGCGGTCGACTATGGCCTGAAACTCTCTCAACCTGAGAGAAGACCAGTGCTCAGCAGTGGGACAATAATGGGTTGACGGTATTTCAATTAAGTTTTTCGGGTATAGCCCACCAAATTTCCAGAACCGTTTCTAAAATACACATTATTATCCAATTATTTCTGAACTTTCAGAAATTTCAACGAAGTCGCCGTTTACTAATTTCAAACGTCATACTGACAGCTTAAGTGATTGTAGTACCTAAGTGGAGTTGGTTAATGAATTATTTGTGCCTCGCGTGCATCATAGCTTCTAATTATCGAAGCTGGCACTTAAAAGAAATTGATATCGATTGCAGATATGGCATCCATGGAATGATGAGACTCAGACTTTTAAGTCGTATAACTAGTAACATTGTTGAAAATATTAAAACAAAAATCTCGACTATTTAAAACATTTTTTGTTTATAATGTTATAATAAATTTAACGCTTTATATGAGATTTCGTCAAAATAGTAAAGTTAAAGTATTATAATCCATGTATTTTTAGAATGGTCTATTTACTAGCTTTCATTTGATACCCATATTGGTGTGATAATAAAAAATCGTCTCTCCCCTCCCCTTACTCCCCTATTCGCGGGCGCCTTATAAAAAATATATAGCCTATATCATTCTCTAAATTGAGACGATTCTAATGATATGTCGTACGTCATAATCCACCCAGCCGTTTGGGCTGTAGCGCGTCCAAAATAGACATACATCGAAAAACATCACCTTCCTTCTGACGCAGTCGGATTAAAGGGCTCAACTCTAAAATGAAGATACATACACAATTTTATAATGTTCTCTAATTCTATTTTAATGTTTTTTTTTGATTATGGAACCTAAAATATCTATTTTGTACCTATATTTAACTGTGATAATAAAATTATTCATTATAGCTAAGTAGGTTAAGCTACTGAATTATTTGTGGCTTGCGTGCATCGCCGCATCTAATTATCGAACTACCACCTGAAGAAAGAAAGTATTGATTGCGAAGATAAGTGGGGATCGATGGTTGTAATTGATTCTTTTAACCGCCACGTATTGGGTTTACCCCATATTGTAATATGCGGTGGTACACACTTATAAAATAAAAATGCATACCTAGTTTTTCAGGGTTTAATAATGAGGTATACATAGAAATTTTTAAATTTTGCATACCAGTTACCAGTAAGTACTTATTGGGAAATTTACTTTGTACAAAGTACGTAATTATGAATGTAAAATGAAAAATGCCTGAAAGTCAATAAGAAAACCTAGGAAAATGTGATTTTATTCATTCCGAAGATTGGTCTTGACCGATTATATGAACACGAATTACCACATTATAAGAATCTCTTTAGTTTACGAAATAAGACACAAACATACCAAGCTGTACTATACCATCTCTTTGAGGTAGATGATATTTGCAATAGTTTATTTGTTATAAAATAATATAAATATTACGGAGAGTTCTTACTATGTTTATAAGTGCCTTGAAGTCACAATGAGGTAATCCACGAGGCGCGTATACTCCCTATTTTTTTTCCGTTCAGGAATGAATTTCTACAAATATGTTCAACGTATACCATAACAACAGTACCGTGTATAAGGAGGGATATTACCCCCACTCTTAATGAGTCGAACAATATAATACAGGACTAATTTACAAATTGCTACAGTAGATTAGGGCGATTTGTCCAAAATAAACCAATAATAAACACAGGCTGATTGAGCATCCCTGTTCAAATGACTCATTTATATTAACGAACAAACTCATCAATACTCATTCACTTGATTTGGATCATTCCACGAAGATCCTTCGCTAATTGAAATTGAAATCTGATTTTCTTCCCCTTACTGTCTTGTCTTACCCTTGAAGAGCAAACGATGTTTATCTATTTTCCTCTAGCAGATATTAAGCAGAATAGAAAAGAAATCTACTGAACAATGTCGCTAAGAATATTTTTTAGAATTTGTGGGATTTCATATTCAAAGCAATATTTTTTGCAGACATACTTTGCCGAGTCATTCCATCTTAATCCTGAGGTTAGCAACGCATCTGTGGCTAACCTTAGGTGAGACTGATCTTACCTAGGGTTGATTACAGATGTCCATGGGCGGCAGTAGGCACTTATCGTCAGATGGGCTGCATGCTCGTTTGCTACTTCCATACAATGAAAAAAAAAATCTAACGCCTACCAAGTCTGTTATTCGATAAAAATTAGATACTTTGGATCTCATTTGAAGGCATTTTAATTTAGTTTTAAGGAATAGTAACGTACATAATATCTGTGATTCTAATACTACTCTTGTAGTGTTTAAAGTCAGTTATAGTATAAATACATTGCTCATAATATAAATTATCTTTCTGTTAATATAAAGTTATTTAATCTAGAAAGAATCTATTCATATACAGACGAAAGATTATATTCATATTCAGTTTCAAGGATCATATAAAGGTGTCATTTTACTATATATGATTTTCATCGCTTTTAAAATTATTCGCTTACCGCCAGCAATGAAACAGCGCTTCCACCCATTGAACCGCTCCTGGTGATTAAAAGTATTCGGGAAAAATACAAATAATAAAATTACAATATCGCTAACGACGTCGTCGTCTCCCCAGAATCCTTTTATATTTTCGGGGAATAAATTAATGCCTAGGAAGGGAAAAAGAAAGCCATCGGATCGCAAACAACGGCTAACGATTTGAGTTGTTAAACCCGCTTTCACTACCTTATGGCTATTATTATGAGTTGTAAAAATTTCATTGAATTTTCAGTAAACGAAAACGCTATTGTAAAAAGCACAGCGTCAAAGACGGCTGTAATTAAATACGAGTACGGGGAAATTATTTCTGAGAAATTGTTAAAACTGCGCTTTAAAATATTTTGTGCGCTGATCGCTCTAATTACGTTTAAGGTGCGCTTTCACGGAGTTTTATAGATTTTATAAATTACAGGTTTTAAAAATTGCATCTTGTAATTAATATTTATTTTCTAAAATAGATGATAATTTCACTTACACTCTACAGTTACTAAACCCCTATTGGATGAAATATTAGAAATTTGCTTCACTCTTGTATGTCCTGTCATGTGCAAATTCGCAATAATCGATTATATTTTGAAATAAATTAAAATAAAATCTGTTTTTGAAATAACCTTTTATTTCAATGCAATGAAAAGGAATGAACATTTTAGAAGTCACACCCTGTTATTTTCTTATTTTTAGTTGTCTCTCAATATAATAATACTCTTTCACACCCATATTGGATGGATTGTACAAAATATCTAGTTTTTAATTTTTTTATGACGGCCATCTTGGATTTCGCAGCGCATAACACTGCTGTTATTAGACAGAAATAGATGTGGCGTTTCTGGAGTCGAACCACAAAGAGTTCTACCACCTTCAAAAATTACTGATATTATAAACGTTTGAAGGTGGATGTTTGTGACTTTTTGGCGTAAAGTACTGATTTGTATTTGGCACACAGATAGTTTATGGATTGTCATGGGGTACATTTTATCTCAGTAAGCACAATCCGACCTGGTAATGTAGCTTAAAAAATGTAGCATCGTCTCAAAATAAGTCGGTAATTGGATCGTACAGATTTTACGATTTTTTTTTAGCAAACTGAAGTAGCAAACGAGCACGCAGTCCATCCGATGGTTAGTGGCTACTACCGTCCATGGACATCGGTAAGCAACTTCATATAGAACAGGAGTTGTATCTAAAGTCCATCACAAATGCGTTGCTACTCCCAAGGACTAAGATGTTCGCCTCATATATAGGTGAGCCCGTAACCACACCCTTTCACCGAAACGCAAGAACTGCTTCATGCACTAGAAATAGGTATGGCAGTGGTTCTTCTCTGGTCAAACTACATGGGTTCTACCACCTTGTATTTTTTTTTTAATTTATTAAATCTTACAGCGTTCAGTGTTCTTTCCCAATACGTATTTCCATAGACATTAATTCCACACAAGGCCGGTGAAGTCAAAAGAAAAATTGCCCTATTTTGAGGATGGATGACGCGAATTAAGAAAGCAATTACTCATCGGAAAACGCACGGGGGCGGAATGCTAATAAGACGAGACTATGAGAGTAAGAGCTATTTTTCATTTGGTCTCCATGGGTATCAATGAATTCGTAATTAAGATGGAAATTTCCAGTCGATGTTGCCATAAATTATGCCCGTCGCGTGTTTGAAGGACATTTTCCATAAAGATGAAAATGAATAATTGCTCTTTTGAAAACATTGTATGAATAAAATTCTTCAACACTGAATGTTTGATCACATATGAAGCTTAATAATAATAACTTATTTAATTCATTCAACAAGACTACATCAGCTTTATTTTCAATAAATAATGGAACAGAAATTGCATTGACAAATGTATTTGTGATCTAGTCTGTTTATAATATTACTGGTGCTCACGCAGACTAAAATCTTGAAGATGGCCTGTAATATCTTCCGAATTAACAGGGATTGTAGTGTGGGTTCACATGTAAAACTCCTTTCAAACAATATCTTCTAATTAGTGGTTAGCGATCGAAAGCGTTAGGCCAAAGTTCCATAAGGCTACCACTAATATTACGGCATCACTATAAATATATTTCTTGTAATTTATTTCTTTCGTAAACGATCAATATTGAATTGTTTGTACATATAAGTCAAATTTGTTGTTTTATACTTTTTGCACATGATTTGGAAGTGGAAACTTCTTTAGGGGCGTTGAGTAATTTTTGGTTGAAAAAAAAATCATAAAGTTCACGTCATCGTCACCAAGCGCTTTCCATGAGCTATATTATTGTGTATACATAAACATAGATAAACGCTAAAGTTTTCGCTTCTATGAGCTTCTCATGACTGTCTTTTTTCATTCATCGTATTTTAGTTTTTGTACTTATTGTTATTCTTAAATAACTCTTAATATTATTTTCAAAATATGATAAACCACATATGATTTCATGTACGTCTTCGAACTTTATCCATATTCTGTTGATGCAACTGTCAGCCGGCTAGGCCTGCGAAAGTTTTGTTTCAAACATCGGGAGCTTTACATTCCCAACTTGTGCGTTGAATCACTGTTTATGCCCATTGTACTTCGTGAAAACTTTCAATAAAATTCGAATTATAATATAGGTATATGTAATATTTATATGTTATATTCTGTGCTTAAAAGTACGGTATTATGTTTGATATGAGGCTTTAGAAGAATATTAGAATGGTATTTACCTAACAATTTGATGTAATATGTATTTTATGTCTCATTTGAGATCTGGTTTTGAATTCCAGGCATTATACCTTGAAAAATAGCATTTTCTTCGAAGTTATTATGATACGTTGGTACTGTTTTTACCAATATTATCTTTGTTCGTACATACCGCATGAAACTTCAGGTTTTTACATATTTTTCGTTATATGTGTGTATATTATAATTTATATGATAAAAATAATAGTGAGAATAATTGAAATCATTTTTTTTGTGGTATGATCTCCGTGAGATTCTTTTTTTTTTAATAATTGTTAGAATTTTTGCGATTTTAACACATAATTATCTTGTTTAAGAAACTTTCATCCACCTACTTATTACGGTTCAAAATGCCTTTATTGTATTGAACCCTAAAACTTTTGATCATACAGGATACTTTCATATGATGCAGATTTACAATAACGAAGGTACAATTCCCTCTAGGGCCCAAGGTCACGTTAACATTGTAACCCATCAGACGTGAAGCAAGCGCCTCACGTTTTTCCGTAAGCTCTCGAATTTTCCCAACTTTTTCCGTTCCGACCACTTATCACCCCTCCCACCCCTACGACCGCTAATTGCGTCCGTTAATTAGGAAACGTCATGAGTGTTTACCGAGAGAGCTAAGTGTGAAGTTCGGTCCTTACTAAACGAAATGTTTCACAGCCAGCTATGAGCTACATTACAGTCGCTATTTTAGATAATAATTTTCATGAAAAGTAGCCTAATATATTTAAAGTATGTAGTTATTCTTCTGTAGTATTGCCACTATTTTTTTTGGTTCCGAAACAAGAAATGCACATGTTTGCCGTAGCTGCAGAAATGATAAGTCTTTAAGCATTTTTAACTGATTCAAAAACAGACGAGAGACTCCACTGGGTCGATCACAAGTTTAATTTTAGCTTTGCTTAAATTATCTTCTCAGGTCATACCACATCCTTCAGAATGAAATGTGAGAACACAACTTAGGAAAGATTTCATTAATGACCTTTATGTAATATCGGTCTTGTATCAATCAATGAGATCTAATCCACACAAATCGCGCATTTTTTTATTGAAATAAAACTTCTTTAAAACGCTTTCTACAATCATAGTCTCACATTAGGATTTTCTCCGTGGGTGCCATGAACACACAAAGACAAATACACAAACAGCCAGACCCAGAACAGAAATCTAAACTTATCATTCAGATTTCTGTCTGGCCGTGGTTTGAACCAGACCGGTATGGAAACCGCTTCACCACGTGGGGCGTCACTTCTTTATAATCGTTGTGATTTGAAACTCATTGAAGCAAAAATGCGTTATGTAAGAAGTTGTCAGAGTTACAACTAGATGACGCTGTACATGTTTCTGAATGACGTTAACGATTTTACTTCGTAGCTTGTATACGAGCATGAGTTTGGTACATGCGATGTAATATGTCTGAATTCGGGCTACAGTGATTACTTAATCTAGTTAAAAAAATACATAAGTCTTAGCACCTTATTATATATAATATTTTAATATTTATTACTATTAAGCTTCACCTCTGTCATATTAAAAGCAAAGAGCTTTTATTACTCCTACCGCATCGCTTAAACTGTTTTATTCGTTGGCAATCAGTCAAGTGGCTATAGTTGGCGTGAAATTACTTCCGGCCAAGTTGAAACTTCAGAAAATAAACTTGGTGGGATTAATTAGCTGATGGGATGTGGATTAGACGCTGCGTCTACCGCTAATGAGATTATGGGAGTTTTGTTTCTGCAACTTTTCAGCTTTACTTACCTTAATTTCGTCTGCGTGTTTAACGTATCTTATCAAGATAACGTTATTATTAGTTATTTGAGGAGGATAGAAGTGTACAATCACAGTACGATATATATGTTACGTTTGTTGTTTATGTCTGCCCAATAATAATGTTAAGTGCTATTGAATTCTGGTTGAAAGACTGTGGGAAGGCAGAAACACTATTTTTTTTTAAAGATTGAAGAAACAAAGAACCATTTAGTCCACCTGATATAAATGGCTGTATAAGTATCTGTAACCAATTTCAAATCGAACAGATTCTACGTGAAGTCAATTCGATTGCGTTGTCACTACAGAGGACAAAGATATTGGCTATTTAGGTGAGACTTCTATGTGGCCTGTCACTAATGTCTCATACATAATAATACATTTGCAGCCGAACTTAGGTCAGGCTTCAATTCTATCAGGAGTAGATAGCAGATGTACAGAAGTGGCATTGGTCTCTAACAACAGTTGAACTGCAAGCTCGTTTAATACTTCTTAATAAAAAACGATATTTTTGTCGACTTGAGGAATTTTACAGTAAATAAGCGATGGTTACTTAATTATCGATACTCGTACCTGATATTGGAATAAATAACACCGATACCGAAGCACCGAGGTAAACAGCAAAGGAAAACAGTCTGAGGCCGCGTCAAAGGAAATTAATCGGAGGGAGGTGTGTCAGCGGCCTGTAATTAACACGAAGCCGGCTTAATTACAACCGTATTGAGGGTAAGTGAAATGTGTCATCGGTGACTTTATTGGACCTAAACCTATCACTGTTGCCTGACAATTTTCATTTTAATTTGTAATAAACTTCACGTTTGTCACTTTTAGTGTTGTAACCTGTGTTTTCTCGTTTCGATTTTTAGGATTATTATGTGTACTTGCAATATCACGTATGTTTTTAAATGTATATTTGTGTATCATCGCTATTACTGAACATTTGAATTTTTACTGCGTGAGTAGTTTTTACAATAAAAAAATATTCCGATCATTGACTTGATCAATGACTGAATCATTGTGAAGCATGTCGAGTATATTGTCAGGTTATTTATACTGAAATGATAAATACCGTCAACCCATTATTATCCCACTACTGGGCATGGGTCTTCTCTCAGATTCAGAAAATTCCAGGCCATAGTCCACCGCGCTGGCCAAGTGCAAAGTAGACTTTACACGCCTTTGAGAACTTTTTAAAGAACTCACAGGTGTGTAGGTTTCCTTACGATGTTTTCATTCACCGTAAAGCAGTGCTAAATTAACTTTCAATACGCACATAACTTTAGAAAAATCAGTGGTGCCTG
>DWTU01002489.1:0-11436 GCA_018251515.1 Cecropterus confusis | reverse complement strand
GAGGTACCATATCTATTTCTAGCGTGAAGCAGCTCTTGCATATCGGTGGGAGGTTGTGGATGCCGGCTTTCTTACATATGACAACCTTCTTAGTCTTCTGGAGTGGCAACGCACCTGTTAACTTTACGTCGAACCCCTATTCTATATGGATTTCGTTACAGATGTCACTGACTTTTAGGTGGACTGCATTGTACTACAATCTTATTAATATAGACGATGATGTCATAAGAGTTCTATTTGGTATAAGTTTTATTGTAACAGAATTTTATAAGAGCCACTGCCCGATCCAGAACTGACAAGCCGAGGATAAGGTATAAATGTTTAAACTGAAAAAGTTAAGTAGCGCAAAAAAATAACATATATTTTGCGGTCGTTCATATATAAAAAATGTAATCAATATTAACTATCTACATATACCTGTCCATTCAAAAGGCCCAATAGAAGAATTTCTTCGAAAAATAAGGTAGTTACTTTCACGTATCGTATTGGCGCCGACATATGCCAAGTTTTCGGTGTTTGTGTACCGATCACAATTAATTTGGTATCCTGAAAATATGATATATTTGATTTACAATCATTCGTCACACGAAATAAAGATTTGGTAATTTTAATAAATTTTACAATATATAATAACCTTCCGTTTTAATAATAATTTAGGGAATATTATATGTATCAATTTGTTAAAGTAAAATTATTATATATAAATGTATTTTTAACTGAATTCATTATTACTCATACATATCTTACAAATTTCGTTAAAACTGTTTATGAATGGTATTAATTACATAATACTTAGGTACGTCTTCTGATTATTATTTACAGTACATACAGTCTAATAATACGCAATAGTTACCTGGCACACCAACAAAGCGTCACTAGTGGCCACTAGTAGGGAGCACTCCATTTTCTGTGCCATTTTATCCTTCACACGGTACAGCATCCCATCTATATCGCTTTGCTCGTAAACCGCCACTCTCTCCGGCAACTGTACCTGTGGAACAGAAAAATTTGTCGATATTAGGTTAACTATTACAGTTATTTGATAGCAATCAGAACAGTAAAAGCTCCTTATTCATTGTTTCCGTATTCGCCTGTTCAGGATTCGCAGGTTAATTAGGACCATTTTGATGTTATCCCGGTTAAAAATCGTGGATTTAGTCAGTACAAGTAAAATGATTTAACTGAAATCGACTAGGAGGAAATGTTAAATCTGCATTTCATTGAAGAAGAACCTTCAATGAGCAGTAAAAAGGAGACCTTTAACTTGAAAATCTTACGTGAAAGTTACGGATGGCAAATGAGCTGTGTGATTTCTCCATGAGATTTGATCTGTCTATGGAATGAAAAGGTAAACTTATAATGTCACAGCTAATATGAGCCGGGTTTCAAAGACCTTTTAAAAGCGACAAAACAAGTACCAAATACACAATTCTTTTAAAATGTTTACTAAACCTGATGATAAATATTAATAAATAATAATTGTATTACTGAAGAAAGAGCAATTAAATCAATTTTAATTTACTTTTTCTTATGTCTCGAAATGTATCTCCTTTAATCACATACAAAATACTGTTCCTCATTCACGGTTTCTCGTGGAATAAGAAGCTTTAACTGTATTTACACATGGTGATCTTAACACATCCCAATACTGTTAAAGCAAGAATTCCATATGAATTAATGATAAATAGTAATAATTTACGACAGAGCCTCATTTGCAAAATGATATTTTGTTCCTAAAAATTATACTTACAACTAACTTACACTAATACTTCATAATAACAGAGTGAGCAGAAACAGACTCAATACAACAAACACATGCAGTGTCCATACCTTTAATCCCATACAATACTGGTATTTAGAACAATCCAGTCTACACGCAATAATTTTCAAAATATATCTAATAATTTTTTTAAGGTGGCCACAGCCACACCTATTTCTAGCGTGAATCAGTCCTTGCGTTTTACTGGAAGGGTGTGGATGCTGCTTCACTTATATATGAGGCAACCGTCTCAGTCCTCAGGGGGTGGCAACACATCTGTGATCGACTTCAGATAGATCCCTTATTCTATATGAAGTCGCATACATGTCCACGGGCGGTAGTACCCACATATCATCAGCTGGCCTGCATGCTCATTTGCTACTTCAATATGATAAAAAAAAATCATAAAAACCTCTGTATTCAGATTCCAATATATTTTGACGACGTTGGCAGAGATGTGTTCCACTTACTTTTTCAAATGTACTGAATAAAACAAAACACTTACAGCCAACCGTGTTTTGTATATAGCAATCTTCTGCACCCGGTCATGACACTTGATACGGACCTTATTGCCCGTAATGAGGTGTTGTATGATCACATCTGTCATATTCTCTCTATAAGCATACTTCTCCTGGTAAAGGCCGTGCACAGTGCTAAACACCAACTGGTAGCACCATAGAGTCCCATCTTGACAACCCAATGCCTGAAAAGTAAATGTAAACATACAATCGTTAAATGTTAAATAAAATTATCTTCATACTATAATAAAGAGTATATTGTCATGGCTAAAACCATAACATCTATACTAAAATAAATTGCTGTTACAACTAACAAGAACCTGATTGAGAGATTTTAACCACTTGATTAGTCATGAATCTTTTCAAAAATTTTATTTTTAAGTCAAGTAAGTATATATAGTTATAATATAAACATAAATGCTATAAACGCTTTCTACACTCATAGCCCCACACTAGTATTTTCTTCTGTGCCGTGGATGCCATGTGCCCAGACCCAGAACAGAAGTTTAAACTCATCATTTAGATGTCTGTCTGGCCGGGAATTGAACCCGGGACCCACTGCTTGTAAGACCGGTATGGTGACTGCTCATCCATGCTTGTCGTCAAAGAACTCATTGAGTTTTTATTTGACGACCCACATTTTAAGAGACATAAACGTTTTCTACACTCATAGGAGTGTAGAAAGCGTTTATGTCTCTTACACTTTATATTGACTTCATATTGATCCTTGTTCTATATTGCGTTGGTTACAGATACCTATGGATGGTGAAGACCACTAGCTAATACACACAGAGCTAATTTCTACTACAGTCTTGTGAAAAAAAATACTCCATACACTGCTATACCGGATCTTCTACTTGAGTAATGCCATTAAATTATAATACAAAATGTCCTTTTTATATTGACAAAAACAGCACATACCAAAGCACTAAGTGAAGAAGATGGTGCAATGGCCCACACCCAGTCCTGAGGTGTGTTTGCAATAGGCACTCCTTCAGCTGTGAGTATTGCCCAACCACCTACGCCACCGACCAACACTAAAGAGTCAAATACTGACAGGGAAAGGGCTGCAATACCTGTGAATGATAAAATTTGACAATGACACTCCCTTACTAATTACCGTAAATAGACATTCAGAAACCAAAGAATTCATTTTATGGATATTGTGCTGTATGAAAATTATGCTCAAGAGCACAAATTACCATTTAGGGTAAAAATCTTAATAATAATTTAATTTCTTTAAATTATTATTAAGATATTTACAGAATAAATACAAGTATTTCAATAAACTTGTATTAAATTTTATTGAACTACACATATTCATTCGTATTCATTCGTATACATATTGATAAATTTGAAAAAGCCACTGAATTTGTATTTACATTAAATTATGTTAAGTAAAATTAAGTAATATAAAGGTGTTAAAATAGTTATTTACATATTATCGTAAGTTATGGTTGAAACTCGGCCTATCAATCGAGGGTCCGAGGTTTGAATGTAAAAAGAAATTAATTATCACGGTCTAACATCGCGAGGTAACATGCACACCTGTGCAGTTCTCTAAAAAGAAAAAGAGTTCTCAAGGTGTGTGAAGTCTACCAATTCGCACTTGGCCAGCATGGTGGACTATGGCCTAAAACACTCATACTGAGAGAAGAGCCGTGCCCAGCAGTGCGACAGTAATGGATTGACAATGATGATATGTTACAATCCAATTTACTTCAAAAATAATCAGTCTAAAAAATTGTTCCCCATTTAACCATTTATCTTCATACAAATTTTTAAATTAACAAGATCAATCAACGTACCAATACACCTTTCTTTATAAACTGGCTGGGCATAGATATCATAGAAAGATAGAATTTCATTCCAGTCTGTGACCAATAAGGATGTCTTTGAGAATGTTAGAGCCCACACAGCTGCATCTCTTGATATTCTTTGTATTTCTTCTCCAACCTTCAATTTAATAAAAGAAATAAACAGTGCAAACAGCCAAAACATTGACATGGTTTATATGATAAACTTATGACAAAATCATTAATTAGTAATTGAGTTAGCGTTGTTTTTTTTTTGCATCATATTGAAGTAGCAAATGAGCGTGCAGTCCACTTCATGGTAAGTAGTAACTACCGCCCATGGATAACTGTAAGCAACTTCATATACAATGTGTTCTATCTGAAGTCGATAACAGCTACATTGCTACTCCCGAGGTACTAATGGTCGCCTTATAAATAAGTGAGCCAGCAGCCACACCCTTCTACCGAAACGCAACAACTGCGTCAAGCTAGAAAAACATATACCCATTGTTCGACTGTGAAGGTACCACAACCACACCTACTTCCATGACTGTAAGATAGTTCTTGTATTTTGATGGAAAGTTGTCGACATCTTAGTCCTCATAAGTGGCAATGCATCTGTTATAAACTGTAGGTAGTATCCCAGTTTCATTTGGGTTTGGGATCAGATGTTTATAGAAAGCACTGATCATGTATCAACTGGATTGCTTGCTCATTTACTGCTTCAATCTTAAAGAAAAATTACTAAATATTGTACAAAAAATTTATTTAACACTGTTATCAAACAGTGGACTTTCATACCTTATCTCTCAGAGAAACTATTCCATTCGCCATGCCTATGGCCAAGTGTTGACCAGACAGAGACCATGCACAGCATGTTATGCGCCCAGACAGTCTGTACTTTTGTACCGCCTTTACATCAGTAGACCAAAATGCAAAGTCAGACAGTGCACATGATACCAGGTGATAGGTTACAGGGTTGTACGCCAAGCATTGTATAGCTTCACTGTGTCTGTTCAAATAAAAATAATGATCAAATGCTTATATCAAATTAATATCAGACTTGCAACTCAACAAACAAGAACAAAAATTCTAATAAATCACATAAACATTATAAGTCAATACATAGCAATGCGGTTTCACTGTGGCGTTTTCATTCAATCAAAGATATACATGAATATGATTCAAAAATAATAATAAATGACAGATATTTGGTTGAACATTACTTTGCAATCATGGATTTAATTTAACAAAAATATTCACATTAAATGTAATTGATTGTACTTGGACAAAATCTTGAAGATAACTTCATTACTGCCTTTAAATATGTATAACGTAAATACTAACGAATACTTCAGTACACCCTCCATTTTGGATGTCCAAATAATGACATTCTTATCAGCACTTCCAGTGGCAAACTTCTTGCCATCACCACAATAGGCAACAGCGTGTACTGTTCCCTTATGTGCTTGTAGTAACTGAACAAGCGCTCCATCTCGGGGATCATATACCATCACCTTCTCCCCAGCGCCGACAACCAACTGTGTTCCATCTGGACTGAAGCATACTGCATGCACGCTGAAACACAACAATAACATTAAATTTACATCATCTAATATCATAACTTTCAATTTGCTAATTGTTTAAGTCACCATGAAGATGCGTTAGACGTATATTTTTAATGGCCTAAACGAGATCTATACAAGCCTAATTTCATCTCTGATTATATTAAGTTTACATACAACTAATGCATAACTATTGTTTTTATAGCTCTAACATGGTTACTTAATATTTTTTTTTATTCATTATGCCAAAGGGACAGATAAGGTAAGTGGTTTTGTATGAAATTTTCAACAAACTTGTGTGCATTTTGTTTTTTAAAGGCTACAAGTAGAAATCAGGTTGGTTATTAAACTGTATCAAACATGGGATGATTAAAAAGGATTCCATTCTACATCTTATGCAGGGGGACATGTGACAAATACGGTAATTTATGATTAATTTACAGCTGAATATGCCAACAAATACTTCATTTGGAATGAATAGTCAGTTTCCGAATTTTAAAGTTTTTACCACAACAAAAGAGATAAAAATATGTAGAAAATAATAACTATTATAAACTGCATAAATAACATTCAATAAATAATTACTTACTTTGAACAATTAAGTTTATCGGCTTCGTGTATTTTATTTACCCATTTTGGCACAGTTCTCATTTTATGATTTTTGTATATATTATGTCGTGGATATAAAAGAAATTAACTGATGAATAGATCCTTTATAATTAAGCTAATGTAATATCAAACCGTTATTGTATAATGTTTGTACGCGGCACTCTCAAGTACTTAAAATTCCCATTCCTATTGACAACGGCCCACACAAAAACTGTAAACAAACGCTATTACAAGTTTTCAAAGGTCGCGCCAGCTAGGAATAACATTATGTATCGTATCTTCACTACTCGAATGTTCATTAAAACGTGAAAAATATCATTATTTAATAGATCACATTTAAAGTTTAAAATTTAAAACACTTTTTAAGTTATAAAGTGATTCCCTCCAACAACATTAAATCTAAAAGTAGTTTTAATTATAAACGGCGCTTGATATTGGCATTGACATTTGCTGTCACAGCCATTACATGACATAAGACAAGTGTCTTTGGACAAGTAAACATCGATTGGACGAGTAACGTATCGATAAATTGTTGCATATACGGAAGCATTTTTCTAGACAAATAAAATACTCAGAATGTCGTTACACGTGAAATAAAATTAGTAATACTTTATTATTATACTATATATATTAACTGAGATTAGTATCATGAAATAAATATAAATTTAAAACGTGTTATAAAAATACAGAATACTATATGTAACGTATTTTATTTTTAATTCATTACAATACATTTAAAATATTAAAAAATATTTTTTTGTAAAAGTACGGTTTGAAACAATTCGCCACAATAAAATTACAATTACAACTGACAATGGAATAATGAATCTACAAACAACAAAAGATGACGCCAATAAAAGGCACAGGTATTGTGGCCGTCCTCACTATTCAATTTCATGAACAATTTGACTAGATTAAAAATCAAATTGTACAGTGTGGACATAAAATTCGGTCAATTCAGAGTTTAATATTGAAAATTTAAATGACAATTAGAGATGCGCCGAGTGGGTTCAACGAATAACCGTATACCGGATTCTATTCGGTTTAACCTTTAACGAACCGAACATTCAGCCGAATTATTCGGTGCGTTCATTAAAAATGTAAAATTATGATTTGAGTTTTAAAAAAGAAATAATAAGGTCTAAATAAATGTTGACTGTAATTTAATAAATGAATATGTTGATTTGTGGTTTAAAAATATTGTTTTAATGTTTAAAAAGAAATGCCGATTTAACATTTAAAGTAAATGTTGATTAATCTAACAAAAAATAAATAAACATATTGTCTTGAGATATCAAAATAAATGTTGATTTGGAATTTATTCGCTTTATTTAGTGAGCTTACTTCAACAGATTCTTCATAATACTTCCTTGACTTCTAGTCTTAAAACATGTATCTTACATAAGTATTTTTATCTTAGTTGTATACCGTGTCGTGTCGTGCAGCCAAGAAAATAAAAATACTACAACCGAATATTAGACACCAAACCCGAATAATTCAGCCAAATACAAATAGTGAAAAAGATGCCGCGTACCGAATACCAAACGAATATGCGGCACATCTCTAATGACAATTATTGTCATCATTATATTTTGTAATTTTCCCGTCGAATAAGGTAGTGTGGACATCCTCTTATAGTTAATAGAGTCAAAAAATGTTACCAATTTTGTTGTCGATAAACACAAATTTAGATCGATTCATGATCGCATTATGACGGTCACAAGACCAATTTTATACCTTTTGTTGATATTTATTCTGTCACGCAGTCTGTAAAACAAAATGGTCTAACAATGGTATCCACAGCGATGTCCTGTGAAAATATCATTACAGGGTGGTAGAACCATTTTTAGTTCGTCTCCGGACGCACTACCCATGGATAAGTATCAGTTACTAAAGTAGGCACTACCTTTTTTCTAATTTGAAATTTGTGATTAAGGAGATTAATTTAAATTAATTAAAAGAAAGCCTCTTGTATCAAGTGCAGGCTCGTCGGAAAAACTGAATTGAAAAACTGATTGCCACAGCAAATAAGAAACATTTCGTGCGTTACGTTCGTTTAAAAGCAATTGCTCAAAAAAAGAAACATATAACCGATAAGTGCAAATAAAAAAGATAAACCCGCTGAGTTTCAAGATCTTCCGGATCTTCTCAGTTGAGGTAGTGTTCCAATCCGATATTAGTGTAAGAAAAAATATTGTAACTGTCAATTTTTAAAAAGTCCCCCCGTAGGCCTATACAGAAAATAAGATATTTCATTTCATTTCATGAAATGTCTTTTTTCTGATCTATGTTCTGATATGAGAAGGTACCTAATACTCTTGCGGTCGACTTCAGAAAGAACTTCACTAAACGACTTGGATTAGGTACCTACTGAGGTACCTAATCCAATTCGTTTAGATTTAGTATTTGTGCCCATGGACGTTAGTGCTCGCATTTTACTGTATAATTTGAACTCATATGCCTTAAAGGAAATGAAATGAAATTTTAGGAAATGAAGAAGGCTTCGCAGATTTCGCTGCCGTCCCTTGGTCCAGTCTACCAGGGCTGGCCCTACCATAGGGCGAACGAAGCGGCTGATTTAGGTGCCAAGTCCCAGAGGGTACCTTCATTGTCGACAAAATCAGCTTTTTGTATATCATGTAACCGGTATTAGGTACCTATAGGAAAACATTGGAACTTTTTTATCCCCAGACGGCATATTTAGGGACGCCAGGAGGTCTATCAAATTTTCTGTTTTTTCGCCGACTTAAATTCATACAAGTTGAATAGGTAGGTACTACAAGTACCTACCAGTAGAAGTTATGTGGAAATTTACAAAGGGCAAGCGGAACTCTTGAAGTCACTAACTACAATAAATCTGGTGGGTCTGGTATGTCCAAATCCATTTAAATCAATTTTAATTGTGAAACTACAAGTTGAAATAAAATAATTCATCAATTTACTGAAGTCTGATTGGAACTGTAGTAGGTAAGAAGGATCCCAAGCAAAAACCCACCAACGTGATTTCATTCTTATTGAAAAAACAAAGACAAACGGAAATAGGGCGAGAATAACATAAAAAGTTATGTGTGTTTAAGATTTTACGGTTCCGGTCATTTAAATTCGTATCCAGGGGTCGAGCGAGTAATTTATAACCAGCAAAATTTTGCCAAAGACACCAGATCACTCTGTTAAAGATCTAAAGCGTCTTTCCCACGCACGGAAAGAGCTTAACTAACACAGCTATAAACAAAACGAAAGGAAATAAGTGCTATAATCGTGTGATGGTAGTGTTTTAAATAAAAAGTGTTTCTGATGACTTCTTATTAATGATCTGTGACATTCGAAGCGCTACCGTCCGCCCCTATTTGTGTTCTCCATAAATTACTTCAGGCAAGATTCAAAAGGAATTTACATTAGCCGAATACGTAGTATAAATAAGGTTCTTATTTGAGCCAACTACGACTATTGGTAAGTATGTCTTTAGATGAGATTAGTAGCACAAAACGCGTTGGTGACTTTTTTCTCGGCTGACACAGACAGCATGTCGCCGACACCGGATGTGAGGCGAGAGACCACTACGTTAGACAATATATTGATCACGTTACTGTTGCTAATGACGGCAGTGATAGACAGGTGGTATTATTATTTATCCAATCATTATTCATCCACGTATTATTATTAATTAATGATGACATGCTATATACGATAAGACGCAAAATATCATGTAATACCATATACGAGTAGGTCTTAGTATGATTTCCGAAAATGTAAGGGTCTGCCATGAAAACTTGTTCAGCGTGTTTTTTCATCACGGATGTGCTCAGCAGTGGGACAATAACGAGTTGGAGACACATGCGAACCCTCACAGGTAAGGGTACCGAAGCGTATTCTCGGGGATTGTAGTTTTAGATGTGGGAAACTGAATTTACTAAAAATAGTCATATTCTTTTAATTTGATTAAGATATCAAATTATAAGTAAAGTACCACATACTCATATATTTTTTAGGTACGGGTCAATTTTGGCAATATGTAATTAAAGGAACACATTTTTATTTTTATAAAGTTTACGAAATAAATAAACCTGAAATCCACCTAATGGTACGTGGTCACTGCATTAGCATTCGTAGCGAACTCGACATAAATAGGGGACTATCTGAACAAGGGCGTAGTCAGGATCCTCCGTTAAGGCTAATTTTATCCAGACCTGCTAATTTTATCCGATGTTTTAATTGTGGTCAACAAATGAATTTCTAATATGAGCAGAAATAGCTTGATTACTTACCGAGTAATCTGCGCGGTGCTTAATAAAATCTTTTATTATTTTCTCTTACAATGGCAACATTTTTTTCAAGTTTTCCATTATAAGCTTAACATACAGAGTCCAGTTTCGGACATTGTAGATCTCGGCCGTTTTGACACATCCCAGGATAGCAACAGACCTTCTTATAATGCTTGTTGAATAGGTACGGTTATTGCCAGAGATATAGTAGGTATGGCTTATTTGGTAGCCAGAAAGAAAGTGTCCGCCTCCATTACTATATATGTAATGTCTAATTTTACTTTAAGTACTTTTTTAAATTCTTTTATACGTTGTAGTTTTCATTAACGACATTGCTTACATTAAATACTTAGAGTTAGGAAAGATGATTTTTCTTTCTATGACAGACTGCCGCAAGTAAGTGTTGCGGTAGGCAAGAACCATTTCATGCCAGATGTTTGAATAATAACCACCGAGCTATCTGTAAGAAGATTCTGTATTGGATTCCGGCATTTGGCATTTGGCATACAGCTAAGCTCCAAAATAATTATAGTTATTATATTATAGACAATATGTAAAGTTCCGGTGACTTAAATAACTTTCGCGCGTAATATCCATCTATGCATCAGCCCTTGAAAGTCCACTGCTGGAGATGGGCCTCATAATGACCGCCACTCCGACCGGTCTTCGCCATCTGAATCCAGTGGTTGCCCGCCGTCTTCTTCAGGTTATCAGTCCACCTGGTCGGGAGGCGGCCTATACTCCTTTTGTAATAAAATTAATATGTAATTAATATACCTACAATAAATTACTTGCAGGGAAAGTTAATAATATAGAAAAGAACAGCATTTTTTATAATCCAATATAATTTCCAATGGGACTTTGCACGTAGGGTGCCGTACTTTTTTCTAAAGAGGACAATATTACGTTTGTTATATGGGATTCTCC
>DWTU01002488.1:0-11437 GCA_018251515.1 Cecropterus confusis | reverse complement strand
AGACCTGCTTCACGCTAGAAATAGGTGTGGCGGTGGTACCTCACCGGTCGAACTACACTGGTTCTACCACCTGTAGATTCATGTAGTTCATTTTGATGATTTAATAAAGCAGGCTGTTTTTATATGATAAACTTTGTACCTAGGTATGGGTGACATATTTATGTGGATTTATTTGAGATTTTTTATAACTTGAGCAACTTGAGATTATTTATAAATTAAGCAATTAATTAATTAATATTAATTGTATGAATTATTAAAAATTAAGTGTCATTTTGACACTTTAGGTACTTACAATGCAACATCTAAGTAGGTATATATCTACGTAAGTACACATAAATCTCTCACTTCACCGCAAATAGGAATATTCAGAAGGTGGTAGAGCTCTTTTTCGTTTCGACATCAGAGGCGCCACCACTTCAGATATGCCGCTGGCCTTATAGAAACAGTCTTAAAGTTACCTACTTACTGTGTTTTGTTCTGAAGGGTGTAGTACAATGGAAGCTTTCTTTTTGAACCTAATGGTAAGTGGTCACCGTCGCCCATGAACATCTGTAAGCAACTTCATATAGAACAGTGTTTTCATCTGAAGTCAATCACAGATACGTTGCTACTCCGGACAGTATTAAAGTGAATCGACAACCACACCCTTCTACCGACTTAACGCTAGCAATTGCGTGAACTCGAGAAAAAAGGCGTAGCTGTAGTACTTGCCCGGTCGAACTGTGCCATCTACCATCGTGTAAATATTACCCGTCCCTTCTATTCAAATTTCGTTTCTTCCTAGATTTGGGATAGCCTTGGCACGGATCATGACCTCAGAACGTCATGAGAGACACCGCGAACGTCGACTTAGGATCGCTGCAATCCAATCATTACATCAAACTGGTCATACATTTTAAAATATTTATATTTATCATTACATCAACCTGGTCGTATCCGGAAATATAAACGAAAGTATAAAAACATATCTGTCTCGATTGGGGGCCAAGTTTTAAACCAAACAATACATGCGTTACTTTCAAGGTATTTAAGGTCTCGGTAATTTTATTGGCTACTAAGCCGTGCCTTCTCATAATCATAATACGTGCTTACTATAACGATGTGTCGATGTCATGCCTTTATTATTAATTTATTATGTAACCTAAGTACCTACTTACCTACCTACCGCAATTTTAATATTACAATCTGTGCCATTTTGTTAACATTACTTAGATAACCGTCAACCCATTATTGTCCCACTGCTGGGCACGGGTCTTCTCTCAGATTGAGAAAGCTGCAGGCCATAGTCCACCGCGCTGGCCAAGTGCGATTTGGTAGACTTCACACACCTAACCTAACCTAAGAACTTTTTTCAAAGAACTCTCAGGTGTGTCGGTTTCTTCACAATGTTTTCCTTCACCGTGAAGCAGTGATAATAAACTTCTAATACGCACATAATTTCAGAAAAATCTGTGGTGCGCCTGGGATTTGAACCTCGGACCCTCGATTGAGAGGCTGAGTTTCAACCAATCGGCTAACAATGAGCAGTGTTATTTAGATAACAACGTTTTCTACACTCATAGCCCCACATTACGATTTTCTCCTGTGTCGTGGGTACCATAGACACACAAAGTCCAATACACAAACGCCCAGACTCAGGACAGAATCTAAACTCATCATTCAGATGTCTGTCTGCCCGGACATCCAAACCGGGCTCGACTCTTTTTTAGAAATTGTATGTATGTATTGCGGAAATTTTAGACCTTATACAATTTTTGATAAATATTTTATATTACAAACAGATACTTCAATTAAATTGATATGTATAAATTGTACAGGTGAAACTTCTTTAAAATCATTGTCATTTGAAAATCTATGATACAAAATGCGTTACGAAAGCAGTTGTTGGTGCTACAACTAGATGGCGCTGTACGACTGTTTGAATCACGCTAATGATTTTACTTCGTAGCTTATAAGGCTTAAGTTTGGTATATACGAGACGGTAGTCTATCGAATATACATACTCGTTTGAAATAGAGCAGTAATGACGAATAGTACGGAAGGACATTCTTTTCTTCTTTAACAGTACTTTGATTACACTGTTACTAATAAGTTATAACTATCTATTTAACTTTTAATCAAATACCACCAGTGAAAAATAACAATGTTACCTATTGTTCTTTTCACACGATGTTTGTATCTAGTGAGGTCAATGCACGCCCAATGTAAAATATGAAAGGATTACCTATAAAGCAATTACCTGCAAAGGTTCTATAGGTAAAGCTAAGAGCTGCTTAAGACGCCGACGGTAAATATTTGCTTTTCTCAATACTAACTATAGTTTAGTATTTTAGATTAAGAAAAAAATATATTTTAACCCTAATTTGACGCCAGCTGATATGACAACTCAATTATGTTGTTAGATAGGGCGTTATCCTCGACTGATTCGTTAATCAAGCTTTAGAAATCGTCTGCTTGACATGAACGAGCGTCCGTATAGGACGATTATCCCTTTATCGATTCTGGGCTGCATGCTAAAACTAAGTTCCTAATATTGTTAAAAACGCATCGTTTTTTCACCACATATATATCCTGTCTAATTGCAAAATAACAATATTGTAAAGAAGCATTAGTCTATTAGGCATTAAAGATCTTGGAACCGGGTAAAAAATCGAACAGTACTGTAAGAGTTAATATAGAGAACTGTAACCGACTGTACAGGTGCCGGATAGATTATTTTTACCTTGAAAATATTTACGAATGCATGCGAGCGGAACCGTTTTCGGAAGTTTAAATTTAATAGGTACTCATAATATTAAAATTAGGTAGCATAATTACAAGAGCGCAGCAAAAATACTACGATGTAGGTACCAATACGTATCGGCGACTAAATTTATTATTACTAGTGTTCTTTGAAATTTACCAAAAACAGAATATTAGATGAGCATTGGTAAGCATTCAAGCACCATATAGATAGCTAACCGCCTCTACCGAATGACCTCTTACACTAAGCAACCTTGGTGTTGTAACCGGCAGCTCCTCGAACCGCGCATTCGTATGTTGTCTCGTGCAAAGGTTAGCGCTTTTAGACAATAAATGCATTTATCTACAAGGCGGTAATAATCGTTCCTCTTAATTTCATGTGCATTTTAGGTATGTCTGCAGTTGATTTATGTCATGGTTTGCAATTTGCAATGCGGAGGATATCAGTTGGCCTTTTCAGCCATCGCCCAGGCATTTGTATTTGTATCTAGCTCAGCGAATCTTTAAAAGTTTCACAACTTGAGAAATCCTAATGTGCTACCGTCATTGATCAAATAGGTATATGTTATTTGATCCACCTACCCACCTACGTAACTTGGACTTTTTTGTAATCGAGATCTTTTAGAACGTTAGGTACTTGTTTGAGTTAAGTTTCACAACAATATAAGGATAGAATTGAATCGTTAAAAGAATCTTCTAAAATGGCCATTTTTACACCTTTTTAAAATAATTTATTTTATAGCCCAAATAAAAAAATATTTAACTATGGAGAACATAAAAGAGTTATAAATACTCGTACAAGTTTTATGAATAGAACTTTCTACAAAAGTACATTAATTTTTTTTTCTCATTTACAGGATACCGTGACCCACAAGAGACACGACCCTAAGGACGACAAGCAGTCCGTTACCTTCACCTGGACTCCACCAGCCAACTTAAACGAAGAAGTTAAATTCAGGTATCTAATTGCTTTTTAATTACGTTAAGAGACGATTGAACATATTATGCAGTAGGTAACAAAACATGGTAATATAATGATGTACACACGTAATGATTGATTGATACAGCCTTCACACGGACTTCAACAACCTTTAAAGCATATTTGCTTCTATCGGGATTCGAACCAATATATGATGTATCGTACGACGACAGTAATGTAAATAGAATAAACTGGTTTCTTCATAGTAACTGAATGTATTAGTACATGGTACATGATTGATTTAGCTTATGGTTTTAAGGATATATAATAAATTGTAGGTGAATGCCGATGGTAAATAATGAGTGCTGCTTCATATCGAGAAGGATTTTCGCCGTGGACTGGGCTTTGCAAGAGCCTTCGTTCAGAAATATTTAGCTTACAACGATTTAGGACATAGTCAACCACGCTGGCCAAATACGAATTGGTAGACTAAGCTTTACCTTTAAGAATATTGTTTTTAAGGAGAACTTTCAAGGAAATTGGTGGCCAAATTTTCTTATATTGTCTTCTTGTCATAATTAGTCATATTTATCCAGATGTATGGATGTTAAACAACACCAATTACTATTCAGAGTTTATTTGGCAAATTTTGACAATGATGTGCTATAAAGGACAGCTGGACTGACGTAATCGACACAGTTTATAAAAATAGTTTTTTTTTTCTATGTACCTATAGTAAAATTAATGTTTGCTTTCAGAGCCACCATCGCTTACAACGGCGCCGTATTCTGGGTCGGAGTAGAATCTGCTCCCATCAAAGTAACCAACTAGATCACTTCCTAGTTTTATAACTCAAGTATTAATGATGTATTTAATAAATTTGTGTATTTCTTTTCCGCCAGATTATGAGTATAATATATACTATGTATATAAATAAATAATTACAGACATTTTTTTTTATTATTTTTGTTCTACTGTTACCCAGGTAAAAATAAAAGCCAGATTTTTTTAACATTTTATTCTAATCGTAGCACCTAGCAAATTTGTCTCAGAGATCCATTCACAAAATTCGAATTCTAATACATACATCAAATACATATTACGTGTATAGTACTTATAGGAACACACGCCCATATGTAGGCCAATACCAACACTGTATGGACATAAGTTTAGACCTCGACTCATACTTATGAGGTCAATTAAAGATCTTTTGAGCTTTTTAAATAACCTAGTAAGATGGACTTCGGTTACATAATGATATTTTATTTATAAAGTGCTTAAAACAATTACACACAGTCATCGAAGACACGGATAGAATGGTTAAGAATACTAAAATATAACACGAAGCAATTCCTATACAGATATACTTACATATTAATAAATATGTGTATAAAATTACTTACTACGCCTTTGAGTCTTAAAAATGGCAGTAATCAATTTGGTAGATTATCTAGGATCTAGCCGCTTAAATTAATTAAGAATTATTGTTTAAGTTAAATATGAGCAGCAAATAAATATATACATAAATCTACATTAATCTATCACAACATACACATATGCAAATTCTTTAAACCATAATGGACCAAACATCCTTACAACCATAAAATGTGTTTGAGATTATTCAGTTTTACATTACAATGAGTGTTATCTAAAATTATTCTAACGTATTCGGAATAGTCATACCATCAGTGCAAGAGACGTTTATTTCATAATATAGATTAAGAAAATCATTTGTCAATCTGATCTTGTACCATAATTACATCTCTAGGTTTTGCCCGGATACTGCCCGCCATTTTTTCGGTATTTTTTTTTTTTTCGAAATTACCGAGCTTCTGTCCCATGACCAATATGCCGAACATTCTAATGAAAACATTTATCAAATGCTACTTAAAATATATATTCAAAACTATGGAATAGACGTTTAGCCAGTCTGTGTTAGGCACAGCTTAGCCTTAACCTTGCTCGCGCTATAAACCAGTCAGCTATACCCTATTTATTCAAAGTATATGGATTGCGAAGTTACTATCTTATAACGGTTATGGACACGTTTTACTATACAAGATTTAATTAATATTTATATACTTTAGTGCTGCGATGCACTTGACACGGCACCATTTTATCGTTACAATATGTATGCCGGCAATCACTTTAATTGAACTACATTGAAACCGAGCGCACACGAGTATCGTCCACTTAATCAAACTGTTTCGGTATTACAATTCCAAGAATTGAATTTATTGTTTCAATGTAAAATTTAATAACGCAAATGTTTTTCGTATTCTTCGCAACTGCGCTGATTATTTTTGTATGGGGGCCAAGAGTTTCATAGTTAGAAAAAATTGGAGATTGCACTTTCACGTAACATATAAGACGATCTCTTTTAAATATCAAATAAACAGAAAATAATAATGTGTATTTAATAACGTAATTTGTCTTCTTGCTAGATTTAATTACATGATCCATTCACGAACAACAACGAAAGTTCTTCGAAAGTGCCGACAGCACATCACATATGAGTAAAGTAAAAAGATATACTTAGTTTTGAAAACTGAGAATAAGTGGTACATTTTTTATAATATTAGAACTATTTTCTGTCTATGTGCTTTATTAAATTAACATTTAGTTCTTGTTTACCTAAAACCTAATTTTTAGAATGGAGCACATCCCGTTCAAAATATAAATCACGACGAAGAATCACGATGCACTGTTAATTTACATTTTACTACTGAATAAGCTATTGAAAAAGCTATGTGGATATGAGGACGCAAGATAAATATAATTATTTCTTGTAATCATAGAAAATAGTGTTCGTATGTTTTCTGGTTATTATGGTTAATAACAGCTACAAATTTCTGTATTTAGCGTTTGAAATTATATACACGAGAATAATGACTACAACTCCTTGTCGGTGGAAATTAAGTATATATTTTTCAATTCCATATTGGCTGGCAGAATTTTATTTCATACATTAAATTAGGCAAATAATTAAAGATTTATGAAGTCTTACTTAGAAACATATATGAAATGACTATATATTAAAAATATTATGAAAATTCTTGTAAATGAGTATTACTTATATTTTATAAGTAAAAGACGACATGTCATAACATAGAAAAAACCATTAACAGAATTTATTTTAAACTATATCTTTTTAAGAGATGGGCACTTATTATTTCGTTTTTGTTTCATAATAACTGAAACGATAACTATAAATTTTCTAGTAGTAAAATCAAAACATACATATATGATCACAATCATAACCCAATTCTTGTACTGATGGTAAGTAAAATCTTTATCAAACGTGAGCATATTAATGTAAATGTTTAAAAAACACTAATTGACTACTTTATAACAATTCCTTTACATATTAATTATAGCCTCCAAGTAAATCGTTCTAAATTGGATTACATAAAAGGGATATTAGACACTTACGTAAATAGTAAGGTTACAGGGATATGTGAGTTTAAACTATGAATAAAAATTACGATTGAATACCCTTAAAAATTTAAGTACAATAACTACGCACGTGAATGAGACATGATATAATACGCACTATTGATTTTAAAACTAATGGATGCCATATTTTTCTTAATAGTAAAACGTTAATATTATGAGACAGTTATTGCTTGTTTATAAGATTAATTAAACAGTATGGAGTAAAAGCTCCTTATTCGCGAGGGCGATGTTCCGGCCATATGCCGCGAATACAGAAATCGCGAATGACAAGCAGTGCTCAGAAACGCTGACGCGCTAACGGAAAGCGCGTAATCTTTTTACTTGTAACGACTATACCGGTAATAAACAATTTTTTAGCCGTGATTACAGGAAAATGGTTACATCATTTTTACCTGCGGATACTGAAAACCCGAATCCGGAAACGAGAAATAAGGAGCTTTGACTATATAGCAAATTTTTAAAAATTCATGTGACAGGAATATTTGAAATGTGACGATGATGATATTTTAAAGGCTTGCTTATGAACACATGTTGTCTCTAGCATTGCGTAAATGTGTAAATCCTTGTGAAAATCTTTAAAAAAGCTGGTCCAGGTAAATACTGAAATGTGACTTTCAATATTATTATTGCACTTCAATTTTGAACAAATTTCGAGTTATTATCATAATGTTACCTATGTGCTATTTGAAAATACAATAAACTAAACCAATTATCAAAAATAATTTACCGAAAATAATTACCAATGGCAATAAAGGCTTACTAAATTAAATATATATAAATAAGTGGCAAATTTTGTTAAGAAACTAATATATCATTGGTCTAAATTAAATGCACTTTAATTCAAGAATCCTCTACCTAAATATTAATACATCACAGTTAATACTGAACAAAATAAATATTCTGAAGAAAACATAGAAACAGGCTATCATTGATTCTGTATAAAATAGTTCTGTCTCTTCAGTTGTCTGTACAGTGAGATATACTTTCCGGCAGCGGATGTCCTAGGAACCACATATTGTTTGCAGAACAGCTTAGGATCCTCTGCCTTCTCGGAGAGCTCACCACAGTCGAGTGCCCTCAAGAATGCTAGTACAAAGGTGAAGCAATTGTGTCTTTCTTCATTGTACCGCTCTGCCTCCCAGAGAGGACTTAGGCTCACCTATAATAAATAAATTAGACATAACATTATACGGAATTAAAATGACACAATGGTCCTTTTAATTTTTCTACTAATGTCCAAGTCATAAAAATCTTATATTGGTTAAGTACAGCATTTCCTCTTTTAAAGTGTCAACATTTCCAGTATATGTCCACAAGTCCTAAGAATTTTCTATAATTTTGAAGTAGCAAATGAACATACAGTCCATCTGATGATAAGCCATCACTGCTGCCCATAGACAAATATAAACAACATAATATAGAACAAAGTTTTATGGCCAAGCCATACTCATTCCTACCTTACTAAGTCTTGTACCTTGGATTCTTGTCTTTTTAGAAACTACTTAGTCTTAAGATTTAAAGAATTGAATCAATAAATGGTGACTTAAGACTAAAGACCTCTTAGGGCAGGAATATCAAAAAAAACCTTTATTAATTAATGATAACATCATCAAAGGGAACCCAATGTCAAAATTTCATATTTCTATTGGTTTAGCAATGTTTAGTTAACCAATGAGTGTGTGAGCATCCTTTCCTTTCATTTTCCTTTTTATGAGAGGTTTCACTTTCATTTACAGACAATAGAAGCAATAATTTACAGACAATAGAAATATTATAATCTGAGAAACAATGCAATAAATTAGGTATAAATAGTATTTGAAACAAAATTGCAATTAAATTATAAAGACAATAGTGAATAATAATGCAGGAATATGTTTCCTGTTTGTAGGTAATTTCCTACTATCTTATGGTTATTGTTATTTCGTTTCACTTAATAATAATAATCAATAAGTAATTAACCACAATTTTCTGGATAATATATAATACTACAAATATGGCATTATAGCATGAATCAGAGTCGCCCTGTAGCCCTGTGGTTGGAATTCTATGATTATATTTAGTCATGAAATTTCCAACTTTTTCCATCATTGATGGGAAAGGTACCAAACAATAAAAAAGAAATTTAGAAACCTTTATAAAACAAACAAGCAACGCTGTCTACACTCATAGCCCCACACTAGGATTTTCTCCTGTGTGTGGGTGCCATGGACACACAATGACAAACCGGAAATTTAAATTCATTATTCAGATGTAAGTCTGGCCAGGGATCGAACCTGGAACCCAATGCGCGTCAGACCTGCATGGTGACTGCTCCACCACACAGCTCGTCAAAGCTACTGAACTGTTTTCTACTTGCATATTATATAGATAATTGCAGTTTAAACAAATTGTACATTGATTGTGATTATTTTTTGTTTAAGATTGTGTTAATTACATTTGGTCCAGTTCACTCTAGAGTCAGGGGAGAGACAACTATAGGCACTTACATATAGCCAAAATAAAATATCACTGAATCAGCAGCGTGACAATAAATTATAAGTACGGATCAACAGAGGTGTTATTATTTTGAAACAAATACAGTTACAACACAATACTAATATCCTCAATAACTACTGCGTATTGGACCTGGTTGTATCCTTTAGTTTCTTGCTCTTGTAGTAACCCAAAAACAGGAGTATATTAAAAGAGAGAACCCACCTTTAAAAGAACACCGTCCCATATTTCATTCCACAGCTCGTCAAACTGCTCCAGTAATAAACATTGGTCCCAGTCAGTACTGGTGTCACATTCACTCCATTTCTTTGTTAAAGGGTCAACACCCCTTATGCCCTCTACACTGAACTCCACGACGCATCCGTGCGAATTGGTCACCCCTATATGTAAGTCCTTAGAGTTGTAATAGTCACTGTAACACAAAAATTGCATTTAATACACTATCTACGAAGGAAATGACTCACATTCAACACAAGCAACCATTGCATTGTACGTGTTGCAACTTACTTGAGAAAATCCCCGTGTGTCGGCTTCATGACGATGGCTCGAGGGTGCTGAGACGCTTTCACGAAAGGATAAGGCACCCTGTAACAAAAATCAGACCCTTAGCAACTATCGTCCTATATGGGAATAAACATAATTTTCACTCGATTTACGATCACTTACCTAAACGGCAACAAATTATAGTCATATCTATCTAGTTTCTGTTGACAAACGGGGCATTTTTCCGGTATTATGGTACAAAAAACTTTATGATCACAATGGTGGAAACAAAGGATACCCGGATCCATTTTTACTTTCTAATTTTCACTGTATTTTCAATGAAACCTTTTGTATTAAAGGTTCCAAGTCCACAAACGAACGGTCTAGATTATTTTTAGAATACACAATTACATGTAATGGACAATATCACAAGGCCAAATCGAAAATCTTATTAGAAACTACGGCTATTGTTCCACGGGTTCCACCTCCAAATCCAACACTTCACTTACTTTTCTTTCCACATCTAGAAGACGTCCGTTCAAAACGCATTATTAACCGATAATGTTTGCTTCGATCAAAATCGTTTGTATTTAAAACTCTTTTATGTATCTTAAATGACATTTAACATCAATAATTTTGCGTTATTGGTAATATGTTATAAAAATGTATAATTTAATGAAATTATGGACAAGTTAATAAATAATTGACCAATTTTATAGTACAAACAGTTTAGGATTCTAAACGCACGTAACCGATTCAGGGTCAAAATGACAGCAGACAACATATGATTGCAGTCGGCCATGTTACTATTGGTTGCTCACTTCTTCCAGGAATGTCATTGGTCAGTTATACACCAAATATATTGACGGGAAATTTAAAACTTTTGGTTTCTCTTTGAACAAAATATACTGTACCTACAAGGTATTTGTAGAGATTTTTAACAACTGAATGAGGGAAATAAATAATTATTTAACGCCTTTTGAGTTGATGAAAAAATATAATTACGATAATTAAATGTTTTAGAGCATATTTGTTTTACATAAAACCGCAAACATTCTTATGTATCGTATAATATGTTTCGTAACTGAATCAATGACGAGTTTACCTACCTGACTAACATTCGATCGATAAAAACTAAAAAATGCAAATGGTATCATAAATCGTGTCAACTTTTTTAATGACAAATTTTCATACAATACAAGCACATTCTACATTTTTCGATTAAAAAAAACAATACCATATGATGCACACGTGTTGAATAATTACAATTATAGATGCACCAACTTATCTCTGAAATGGCGAAAATAGGAACTAAGGCCGCCATGTTGAATGTCATTCGAATGT
>DWTU01002487.1:0-11438 GCA_018251515.1 Cecropterus confusis | reverse complement strand
GACTATGGCCTGAAGCTCTCTCAATCTGAGAGAAGACCCGTGCCCAGCAGTGGGACAATAATGGGTTGACGGTAGTACTTACTCATTTTGTACCACTTTCAATTCTGACATACTGAGCTCACATTCATAATCTAGCAGGTCAATGTCCTATAATACAGAAATCATACTCCACGATTGCGATACGCAATCCCATACTCATATCTAGCACTCAATTATCACGCAATCACAACAAATTGCTTTGCAACGCAACTGTATCGGTATATTATCGGTATAATCTCGGTCGCCTGTATCACCCAGTGCTTCCCGAGTAATTTGAGCTTCGGTTTGATTCAAATGGACACAGCGTGAAGGGCGAGTATTTTATTAGTCCTTGTACAAAGAAGACGCGGCTAATAGGGTTGTCGCAAAGCAAATTCTGAATTATAATCATTTAAATAACATAAATAGAACCTCACTTGGTATGAAATATTTGCTAATTTTCTTATAGAAGTTCAACTGCATTAGCATACAGGTCATTTCTCTTTCCTCCTCATGCCAGTAGCAGCAAATGAACATTCAGTCCATCTGATTGTAAGTCACCGCGAACATGGACGTCAGAAATTTTACACGCCAGTAAGATGTGTGTTTTTATTTCAAAATAATATTAATTTTGACTCAACCTACTACTATATGACGTATTCTAATTTAGTCTGGGACGTAGTAGTAGTAGTTCTGAGTTAGACATTAGGTAGATCACTTTGTATTAGACTTCAAAAGTGTTCTACTTTTGTTTTAGAATATTCAGTTGTACATTTTTGTTAACACTTATCCTTTAGAAACAAGGCCCTCCACTCAAATTAATTCGTATTTTATACAAGAACAAGAGTATAAAATACTATGTAATACATGTTTCAAATCACAATGATGCTAAAGAAATTTCGCTTCAAAATGAATGTGTTTATTGAATTATTATTGAATTCTTACATCCTACAACCCTAATAATAATGATGGTCTTGTAGCAAGCAGCGGCCGCCACGCGAACTTCCAGTAGCGAGCAATCAGTCTCATTTAATTATCGTCCCTCGGAATAGGCGCCTTGGTGTTCATTAAATTTCTTTATACAGACGTATTCAGTATATACGAGAACATTTTAAACTCTGTCTATTTTACCATTCGTTCAAATGTCGTTTCCGGTAAAAACATATTGTCATGCTTCTAGCATTAGTGGTTTGAATCTGCCATGATTTGAAACATGGGCTTACAAAAGGGAGGGTTTAGTTCTATAACAATTTATAATTAAACATAAGTAAACTCATTCTACACTCATAGCCCCACACTATTTTCTCCTGTGCCGTGGATGCCATGGACACACAAAGACGATTACACAAACAGACCCAGAACAGAAATCTCTTCTCATCATTCAGATGTCTGTCTGGCCGGGGATCAAACCCGGGAGCCACTGCGGGTCAGACCGGTATGGTGACCGCTGCACCACGTGGGTCATCAATATATGTATCTATTGAAGTGACACTTCTAAACCAGTTGTCGGCACTACACCTAGATGACGCTGTACCCCTTTCTGTATAATTCTTAACAATTTTATATCGTAGCTTGTATAAGAACTCAAGTTTGGTATATACGAATTAATTAGTATTTAATTTCACTTTTGCGTGTGTGAATTGCACACACATTTATGTTTTTTAACGCGAGTAAAACCACGGGGCTATGTATTTATTTTTATACTATAGAAGTAGCAAACGAGCATGCAGCCCACCTGATGGTAAGTGGCTACTGCCGCCCATTGACATCTGTAATCAACCCTAAGTAAGATCAATGTCTCACCTAAGGATAGCCACAGATGCGTTGCTGAGGACTAAGATGGAATGCCTCAGAAAAGTAGGTCTCCCTTACCACACCCTTCAGACCAGAACACAGCAGCGCTACACTGTTGTTATTAGGCAGTAATAGGTGTGACGGTGGTGCTTCGGAACGAACCACAGACCCTACCACCTTCACCATAAGTTAATAAAAAAAATATCAATAATAAAATATAATTATTTTTTAAGACAACTTTTCACATTATTTTGGTATGAAGTTAAATATTTAAATCTGTGAAAATTAAATCACATATATCACTCCGTCATAATAGCAATGTAATAGCTTACCGCTTAGCGTCTCGCGGTGAGACGCAATGTATTTGGTACTTTCTCTTCAAGTAGTATTTTTTGCAACACTTTTACAACACTTCTGTTTAAAACGCTTATGTCAAATACAAGCAACTGAACTAAAACTTAAATTTACAACTGTTTGGTTGTATATATATGTCGGCGATAGCTGTCTAACCATTAAAAACTGATGACGTGACAAGTACGCACGTGCGTCGGACAATATCAAATGATCGCCCCATCTACCTGCTATTCCTACAAATGGGGTGTGAGCCCTCGTTCATGACGCAACTACGCAAACGTTTGCGTGCGGTTCAGTCGCTAGCGCTGCGCAGGGTCACCAACGCGCCGTGGTGCGTCAGGAACACGGTCCTCCAGAGGGAC
Source organism: Cecropterus confusis (assembly GCA_018251515.1). NCBI lineage: Eukaryota > Metazoa > Arthropoda > Insecta > Lepidoptera > Hesperiidae > Cecropterus > Cecropterus confusis. Next base: position 8,910 of record DWTU01002487.1, on the reverse strand, counting down.
TTACGAGTCGAGAGCCTGGACGACTTCATTTGCCGCCTCGCCACGCAGATGTTCGAGCGTGTCGATGCGACGCGATTCCCGCACTTGCGGGAGCTGGCGCCGCACTACGCCCGCCCACCCGACCGCAAGGCACGTCTCGGTGCACGGACTTCTATCTGTTTCAACAGGCCGTTCTAACCCACACTGTTATCACTTAGCTGTAATTGCTATAATATCTGAATCCATAAGATATTCCCGTTATATCACTTCTGATGTCCGGCCCTTTGGCTTCGGCCTCTTTTCCTGGTTCCGACATGTATGTATACACAAGAATTGCTCATTTAAATATATTAGATACAACATTGTATTTAATATATTTCATTATAATACTACTGTTTTTTTTTTCAACGCTTTGGTTTTTATGACTGCATTATTGAATTTAACGCATTTTTAGAGTTAACATCATAATAGTAACATAAAAGTGTTATAATTTTTTCAAAGTTTCATTTGCTAGCTTTCCTTCAATATTATTAAGAAAAAAAAAACGCTCTTCACCTGTATTTTTCCATTTGCAGGCACAATATTTAAAGAAATATAGCCTATGTCACTCTACCCATGGAAACAAATTCAACGATACTTCATATCTCAAGATCCGTCAACCTATTTGGGCTGTAGAGCGTGCTAAAGAAAGGAACATACGTACATACATCCAACATACGCTTACAAACATTAGCCTCCTTCTGACGCAGTCTAGTAAATATTAACTGAACAAGATAGATCCATTAATTGGTCATTGGAGCCTAATTAATTGGCTAGAGTTACGAATTCAACGCACGAGTCGGTAATTACGTTACGTAAACTTGCGTCATTCGAGCTTAAACGTTCGGTTACAGAGCGGTAGCGTCTGAAAGGTTTTTAAGGGAGACATGATAGAGGGCAGAATGTCCTTAGATCTCAGAGGTAACAACGTTAATGTGGTGAACCTCAGTTTATCTGAGGTTGTTTATATTTCTATGTGTGTCGAGTACTAGTAGTGTGTGGAGTAGAAGTAGGTGCATATAATATTTCAGTGCATCATAATGAGTAGTGATTGCTCAATGGTTGGAACTCGACCCATCAATCGAGGGTCCGAGATTCGAATCCCAGGCTCGGATTTTTCTTTATGTGCTTCTTAGAAATTAATTTGCACTTATTCGAGATGAAGGTAAACATCGTGAGGAAATCTACATACATGTAGGTTCTTTAAATTAAAGATCTCAAATTTGTAAAGTCTAACAATCTATACTAGGCCAGCGCAGTGGACTGTTAACTAAAAATTCTCTCATACTGTGAGAAGACCCGTGCCCAACAATGGGAGAATAGTGGGTTGACGACGCTTCATAGTGCAAATCAGAAGATTAGTCTTTCACGCCGCTTATATAAATCAGCGTTAGGGCCGTGTGTTGAAGTATTTCCAGACAGTTGCAAGTACTTAGTACTTTGAGAATTTCATTTTCCAAGACTTTTAGAAGCCCATGCCGCCATTTGTTCACGAGTGACGTGTGACACGACACGGTCACGGGTCTAGTTTTATATGTTCTCACAGAAAGTATATTTGACAATTTGTACGTGTTTTTGACACTTGACGATCTACGTGGACCAGTCATCATACCAGGCTGCTACACAGAAGGCTCAGAGGGTGATTTTTTACTGGTTACTGAAATATCAAAACGACGAATTCAGATGTCAGATCCTTCTGGATGTTTATGTATTCGTTTTCATGTAGCCATGCCACTCACGAGAAAAAAGAAGTCGAAAATCCTATTTGCGTATAAAGCGTTATTTTGTGTTACAATTTTATGACAGTACCCAACACTGTTTTGACTGGCCATCCTAATAGTTAGGCTGCTTAGAATCTAATCCAATTAGTAGTACACGTCCCAATCTATTCCTAATGAAATGGGATTGTTTCAGTCTCAAACTATTCACATCTGCTCATTTTACGACCGTTACAGATGACCTCTATAAAAAAATCTTTATACGATGCGTCACGATGCGGCGGATTTTCTTTGCTGTTATTACACTTAATTTGATGTAATCATCGTGTTACATACGTATAGCTTTTGGAATTCGGGGCAGTATAGTGTGATTCACCGTCCAATCTCCCCACATATCATCATTATCCTGTTTAACTTGTAAATTTTAATTTTAATTAAAAATTAAATTTTCAAAACTCAAACGATCTTTGAGAACGTCTTTCAAACCTGGATTTATGTATATCGTGAGATGTCAAAATCCATGTCATCTCTCCTTTGGTAGGTATAGGTAGGTTTAGATTATATATACATATATAAACATATATGTATATATATGGTTATGGTGTATATAGAGCTTGATGCTTTATCAAACAATCAATATAAAAAGCGGCTTACTTTCATATGTGGCGACCATCTCAGTCCACAGGAGTAGCATCTGTGTTTGACTTTAAGTAGGATATTGCTATTGGATAGGAAATTCTTTACAGATTTCCATAGTCGTCAGTAATCACTATCAATCCAATGGACTGCAAATTTGTTTGCTACTTCAATCTTATAAAAATCATATTAATCCTTGACTTTATTAAGTCCGATATCTGATTGAGTCCAACATTATGATCTATTGTGAAGTTAGTATATATATCATTTTATCTCAATGTCGTTTAAAGCGAATTAAATTTCATAACACAATGCGACATTCAATATAATACATTCTCCAGGAGTAAAGTGATCACATTTAAGCGAGACTCGTACTAATTTTGAAATTAAATTCTGAACAACTTTGAACGTGTCGTACCCGTCGGAAATAAACATTATCATTTGTGATTACTACATCAACCACACATCTGAGCATATCTGTTATTAAGAAAAAATTTTTTTTTATATAATAATATTGAATAAGCAAACGAGCCTGCAGTCAACATAAGCAACTTCATATACAACAGATATTATCTGAAAACACGTGCGTTGCTACTCCCTAGGACTAAGATGGATGCGTCATATAAAACTGATTAACATATGTATAATGTCGTGTCGTTCTCATCACGTCTCATATAATTTTCAGTGTAAGAAACAGTGACTAAAGTATACTTAAGTCTCCTTATGCTTAAATTTCGCGCTAGAGACATTAGCAAGACCCGGCTTGGTACCATCATTTAATTCTAATTTATCACGGTCCCAATAAATAGTGTAATCGAAAATGATAGCTTATGTATTTTTTCACAATATAGAAGTAAAAAGCATGCTATATAATTGATGTAAAGAGTATTATAACGGATCTATTAGTGTGACTTTTCTCATTCGGTAACATTTCATTTCATCCCATTTATAAACATTTTTCCGTATATCTCCTGTTTGATAACTGTTTGATAACTGCAAATGCGATATATATGATAAACTACCAGGTGAACCAAATTTGAAGGCTTCTTATAAGCTTCGTACTAAAAGTTCCATCTTAGAGCTGGAGCCATTTTGATCTATCTACAATATTTATTGCAACAGGCTAAAGTAATATAATTTAATCGTTATTCATCTGCTTTTAGCTCAAGTGACAAATGAAATGAGATAAATTACGAGAAATTTGAAGATTGTTCTATCTTGACTTATTTTGAAATAGTTTCATAGAACAATTAATTGCTTGTCTCCTTCCCTGACTGATTTGTATTGTTTATTAGCGTGGGTATTGTAAGTCACAGCCAGACATAAAAAGAAAGAGCGAAAGAAAAAAATGGTATCTTACCGAATCTTCTCAGATGTGGTCGTAAAAATAAAATATGTAATGTAGAATTGATGTTTTTATTTATTTTATGTATTGCTTTTTACGCATGCTGTTCGATGGTGGTCCACCATATCTGATGCATTAGCGGTCAACGTTGTAACTCTTGAGAACTACCCTGTATAAATGTCTACCACATAAAGAAGTCGCATAGTCGTATACAAAATAAATATATTTCGTACCATTTTATGATTTGAAGTCATCTCATTATCTCCATCAAACAAGATGATTTAATGGATGATCAGTAAGTATATACGCATGAGGTTCGTAGTGCCGCTCGAAGCTTTGTGCATTTCTTACTCCGAATTACTTACGGTTGTCCTTTGCAGAGAATAGAGCCGACTTGTTTGTGAAAGATTATATAATAGACCGGTACGGTAGAAATTCAACGATATTATTATGTAATAGCCAGGAGTTGGCGCAACCCTACGTGGTGGAGCACCTCTTTAGCCTAATAGAAACCATTTTAAATGCTACTTTATTTTGCTTGCGTTGAAATTTACTCCTCAACAACAAAGTAACAAAGAAACTGGCCGAACTAAAGTAGCAATCTCATCGAATCTGAGGTTTATTTTATATCTCTATAGGCGGAAGTTGCTATTTTCCATAAACCACCATATCGTTTGAAGGAGGAGAGAAAGTTCGAAAGATATATTTTAATTAGATATGTTTTAATATGTTACGGGTACTCACGATGTGCGGTTTTATGAAATTCTTTTGAATTCCTTTTTGCAGTTTCAGTAACATGGATCGTGGTCACGCGAAACTAGCCGGCGAAACGATCCATGTAACTGGGTCGAAATGTCGGCAAAAAGAATTTCATAAAACCGCACATCGTACCGTACCCGTAACATATTATAATGTATCAATTCCGCGAAAATAACCGATTGCGTGCACCTAGTCATAGATTTATTTATTAGGTTATGTATGAGTATTATTATATATTATGTATAAGTGAAAAGTATTCAAGATTTTGATTATGGAAATAGGATCGACAAACCTATGAACATGTTCACCAAACCTGTAACTATTTAAGCATAGAACAAAAATCAGAAGAACGTGTTCAACGTCAAGTGTAAAAACACAAAGAAAACGCCTTGCGAACCCACTGCATGAAAGAATAATTTATATTAATGTTATTATATTAAACTTTAAATGCTATATGTAATAGGATTTTACGTATTTTACTTTTTTTGCGAATACTATCTTTTGAATGACATCGTGACGCATTTTATCTCCTAGAAAATGCAACGACTTATAGATTATTATTTAAAACGGAATTGTCATGATTTCCATTGTATGTCTCTAAGTTATATGAGTTATATACCTATTATAACCTTTATAGATCTAATAAAAACTATACGTAATATTCCAGAGTTCGATGTCCTTCAATATTGAATCCGAGAGTAGAATTTTTTTGGACCGAGTGTATTACGTAGTTGTTTTTATCGGTATATCAGAATACCATCTGTGACGAGCTAGGACATATGTAGGTCGTAACTTGGCTGATAACGTGAAAACACAAATAATACTAGACGTAGGGATGTGCCAAGTACATGTTTATTATTCAGCAATCGGCAAATCCGGTATTTTCATACTCCTACTGGGCCGAGAAGCTCGATTTATCTGATCGAGTAATTAACCGAGTATTTGATCTAAATATAGTTGTACGATGTGGAAATAGCAAACGAGCATGCATCCACGTTGTGGTAAGTGGTGGTATATAGTGGTAACTGCCGCTCATAGACATTTATGTTGTTACCCCGGAGAACTGGAAGTTGGAATGGTGGAACTGGAGAAGTTGGAATACGTCGGATAAGTATGTCTTCTTTTTAAATATTTATTTTCAAAAAAAGACAATGCCACTTATGCGAATAGTATTAACATTAATATAAAAATATTTAAGACACATTCATTCATTACCTATTTTATTGTATCGTCCAATGCATTTATTTCTAGTTATTTAATAAGGAACATTAAGCATACGTACCAATAACGCATTCGGCTTATTTTAGTTTAAATAATGTCTTACCACACAACAGTGCATAACACTGCAGTTATTAGGCAGAATTAAGTGTAGCGGTTCTGCTTCCAGAGTCAAACCACAAAGACCAACTTGAAACTATTATAGTTAAATTAGGTTAAAGACATGTGAAAACAAAATATATAGAAGTTGCATTTATTGAAATGGTAAGAGAAGATAAACGACTCATATTTAATTGATTTGTAAAACCATTATTAGAAATTTAAAGATGAAAGCTATCATGTGATTCTCTATAGTGTTTCTGCCTTCTAGTAACAATTTGCTTCTGTTGTCTTCATAGACATTAACTGCTTCTAAAAATTAGTCCTCACTAACCAGCGGACTCTATCAGGAGCCGCACAGCGCGAGTAAATAGCAACTTTCTTTGCATTATAACTGAGCCAAGTTATTTAGCCGAGTACGAACTCGGTTCGATAAAAGTACAATCTAATATAAATAACTCGGTGAATATAGTTCTCAGCCCATCTCTAGTAAGAAGTTAAAGTTATACACGTAATAAATCTGTTTTTCCGCTTATTCCTAAGAGGTTACTTCTTACGATGTGTAGAAGGGTATATAAGTACCTTTGATTACCCACTTTATCTGTAATTTATTTTAATATTGGCGGTCTACAAGAATATTTAACATTATTGGCCTCAGCTCTTGAATTTTGTCATCATTCTCCTTAAATACTTTTTATTTTGTCGACAGGAAAACCTTCTAAAGGGACTCGACGTCGTGGGACCGACGCTGGTTATGTGGGATCCTTACCGCACAAAGGGTCGCCGCACACTGGTGGCGACGTTTTATGATTGTGACGTCATCGTCGTCAAACGTCGCCACCGGTATATTTTCTGTATTTTTCATACATTTTATATGGACTCGCCACACGCTAGAAATCCTCATTATACAGGTGATAGAACCAGTCTAGTTTGACCGGAAAAGTACCACCGCCACAACTATTTGTAGCGCATTTCTTGCGTTTCAGTGGAAAGGTGTGGTTGCCGATTCACTACATATGAGGCGACCATCTTCAACATCAACTTCAGATAGAACACCTGTTCTACATGTCGTTTCTTACAGAAGTCCATGGGCGGTAGTAACTACTTATCATCAGGTGACAAAACCTTCAATTTGACAAAAAAATATATCGTCGCTGCTTGCTTCTTGTGGCTCGTACTGGCCACTAAACGCCGTCAAAAAACGCCGCCATACACAGCAGTTACCGCTGCCGCTTTGTGGGAAGTAAGCATGTTTTATGGTACGAAGGCAATTGGAATGGTTTGTTTTAGTGTATGCCATCATGTTAACGACACAATTGGGCGGAAGCCAGAAGAGCTTAGATTAGAGATTTTATGAAGGGTCCATGTTTACAACATGTAACAACAAAGAAGGGTGATAAACAGACATGCTTACGTACCAGGAAGATCAGATAGGTCATTAAATCAGGCATATACTCGTAACCTTTATTACTTAAATAGTACTTTCCCACTACAAGTAATAATATCGGCTCAACACTAGAATACGGCAGCGTTACCCGTACGTACGGGCTTTATGTGTATGAAAAATTGACTGCAAATGCGCCATGCATTTGCAGTAAATTTTTTTCGAGGTCTAAAGTGGGTATTTATAGTTCAGCTGGGCAGATACACCGTCACACCTATTTCTAGCGTGAAGCAGTTCCACCGTTTCGGTCGAAAGGTATTGTTACCGGCTCTCATTCCTATAAGGGCGACGATCTGTGATCGATATTTTCCAATAACAAGTATCCATGGGCGGCTGAGGCCACTTACTACTATAGTGTTAAAAAATACGTCAACGTTCATCTTCATATACATATGAATATTCCCGTTGACTGTATATATAGATTTTTTCATATCTAGTGCATTATTATCCAATCTAGGGATGATTCGTATCCATATGTGACTGAAATAGCCATAATATAATGATTACGAAGGGTTGTACGCTCCTTTGGTAAAAAAATACAATTATATTTACAGTCTTACACAGAAGCTACTACCTAGCTTAATTATTACTACCTTAATTAGTTTAACTAAATTAACGTTTGACCTAACAAATCTATGCATGCGTCTAACCAAATTCTCTAGCTAATCTAATAGCTAAAGTCGATCGCGAACTAAACAGCCCTTATATGGAAAAGTGTATTCGGATTAGCACCTAATTTTTAAGGAGACGCAAAACATACAGAACAGCGGAAATTTTAAAAAGAAGTTCAAAACTTTTCTTATTGACAAATGTTATTACTCGATCGATGAATTTTTGACAGATTTAAGTATACAACTGTTTTTATTATAGTATTATTATTGTCTCTTTGTATCGATGAATGTTCGATTTAATAATTTAATGCTGTTATGACAATGCTGTTTGAAATAATTTAAATAATAATAATAATTTTGACATAATTCGCATACTTCAATGGGTCGAATATAGAGCTTACCATAAGAATGTAACCCAAACGCCTGTACTACCTATTTTCATGAATAAAGATATTGTGTTTGTGTATGTATAAGTATTTGTATTTTTATTTGTATTCGTATTCATATACGTATTCGTATTTGTATTTGCTCTAGTGCAGCTACTAGATATATTAGAGTAGCTAGATAATTTGGTATCGCAGACGAGTCACAGAAAATTTAACTATGCTAAATCTTTACCGGCTTTAGGTTTCTCTAGCCTAAATAAAGAAAACATTTTAAAAGTATTCAAATAATCACAACTGGATATATTGTTTAAGACCGAGATAATAAGATTAGAGAAAAGAAAAATCGTCTGTGTTGAAATTCAACCCTCCTTAAAGAGATTTTATGTTATCGTTTTATCACGACGGATTATTTTAAAGATATAATAGACTTTATAAGGGCATTTAAATAACAAAACGAGGTTATTATAAAGAGTTATTTACGAATCCTCTATCGTAAAATTATGTCTGACTCAATCCATGTATGAGAAGAAAATATGCAAAATATAAAACTTTCAATTTGTAGGTAGTAGACCTCTTTGTTCTATCCAGCATCTCTTTGTATTATCCAGCCTCTGCCTGCACCGTATACTCACATACTTCGGTCATATAGCCCGAAAGAACAATAACAACCTTGAAA
>DWTU01002486.1:0-11439 GCA_018251515.1 Cecropterus confusis | reverse complement strand
CCAAGGCGGCAGAAGGCACACCGTGGGGTTTTAGCCGGTAAGAGTCCGGCATAACCATCTGCGTCTCCCCGTGGCGCTGGTATACATGACGGATTTCCCCACGTAAAAAAATAATAATAAGAATAAGTAGGAACACCTCAGTTAAGTATATCTCAATTACCACCTTTCAGACCGAAACATATCAGCGCTTAAAACTTTAACACCACTTTAACACTGCTGTTATTAGTCAGAAATAGGTGTGAAATATTAAGTATATTATTTTTTTTATTATATGATGTTTATAGTTTTTAATAAAAGCTAAGATTGCTTTACTATTTTTTCCTATTATTTGGATCTAAAGTTTAGTTTGCTCAAGTAAGTGTTATAATGGGTTAATGCTGACTTTGCTATAATTTTATCTAAATTATACGCGCAGACTGAATTTCCTATTCGCGCCTGGTGGATATATATTCAGCTCTTCCGACGGGCTAGCAGTAAATCATCGGAAGCACCTCAGAGCCATCAGATACGGATCATTAATCAGTAACGGCGTCGAAAACAGCGTGTCAGCGATAGATTGATAGCTATTTTCATTTTTATACATCAGATGTTTATCGGTCGCTTTTTGTTACATTGTAACGGATATTTAAACATTATGTATTCTTAGTGCGAGTTTAATAAGTTCCGTCAACACAATCACTGTTAATGTTCTCGACCATCGTTCATCCATCAGCCTTTTGAGGTCCACTGCTGGACATAGGCTTCCCTTAAATGACGCCATTATAACTGGTCCCGTGCATTCTGAATCCAATGGTGTCCTGCTGTCTTCGGTCCGACTGGTCGGGGGGCGACCTATACTCCTTTAGCCTAAACGTGGTTACCACTCGAAGAACCTTCTTCCCCATCGGTATAGGGCCTTTCGCCTATCATTGCAAAGCACATTATAAAGTAGGGTCGAAAACGAAAAGTAAACATGCAATGTACATTGGTATGGTATGAACGAAAACGTAAATAATTTTTGTTTTGAAGAAACAGTAAACTCGTGCTAAGAGCAGTGTTATATTTGTTATTCCGTTTAAGCTACTGTTTGGTCGTCGTGGTTCCTGAAGCCCAAACGCTAGGGCGTAGCCAGGCAGATCGAGCCTAATTTGTATTTTTCGTGGTTTTAATGAGTTTCTCACATTAGTAGTGGAGGTAAAAATTACAAATAAAAGACAAGAAATAGTTATTGTTTGCTAAAGGAGTTCTGCGCAGTTCTTCACGTAATATATAAATTTCTCATACGTCAACTTTTTGAAAAGAACTGATGATTTTTTTTATCTGTGACCGACCGCTTTTCTAGGGGGGGGGGAGCAGCGGCTCCCCTGCCCGTACCTGGCTACACCCATGCCTATGCCCTCGTCGCGGGCTGTTAGTTGGCAGGAAATAAAAAAATATTAAATTATAAAAAAAACAAGCTTTTATTTCAATGCACTAAAAAGAAAGAAAATAAACTATGTAGTTTGTAGTAGTCAAACCAGTCATTTCGTTGCTAAAAGAGCCATAAAGGCTTGTCGCGAGTATAAAACTGAAAATCACAGACTGAGATCTGAATGGATCTAATCTGGAAAACGCCCCGATTGATCGAAATTAGCCCTCTTGCTCTTTTTTTGGATACTTCTTCCTAGTAAATCATACTTTATCGAGCAACCGAGGTAGCAACATACCTGTGGCCAACCTCAGATAACATTCTAAATTTATTTGGAGTGTGTCAATGGGGTGTGGCAATGAGCAGTAGCCACTTCGAGTGGACTGCATGCTCGTGGGTACTTCTAATAGAAGTAATAGAAGTAAAAAAACGTTCCGAAGTGCCACGAATCCCAACACAACCCACTCGATTTTTTAGTATGATCCGTTTTTTACTCCCGGCTTATATGGATGGAATTGGGGCCGACATTTAAAAAAAATCTTAACCAAATCGGATAGTACTGAACCAATTTTTTAACCGAAACTTTTTATCAGGTAAGATCCTCCTAGGCTAAGGCTCCTAGAATTCCGAAAATTTTGTATTCATGAAATAAAATTATTTCGTAATAAAACTATTGTGAAAAATATAATAAATTTTATTTTTCATACTACATTTGTTTCATACTCAATACACTTGTTCCTCGCAAATGTCATACACTGGTAAAATTGGGCAGCTCTTCAGCATTCCATTGCCTAATATACAACAATTCACATACATCCTACCAGTGTTCCTAGTATAGCAGTGGTTATAATGAAATGCAAATTAATGTTTTTGATCATTTTTGGAGATTTTACAATTTTAATAGATATTTTATATATGCCCCAATTTTGTTTGTTGATTATCCATCCAAAAACTTCTAGAGTGGAACCAAAGACGACCCACGTGGCGGAACGGTCACCATACCAGTCTGACACGCAATGGTTCCCGGGTTTGATCCCCGGCCAGACAGATATCTGAATGATGAGTTTAGATTTCTGTTCTGGGTCTGCGTGTTTGTGTATTCGTCTTTGTGTGTCCATGGCACACACGACACAGGAGAAAATCCTAGTGTGGTGCTCTGAGTGTAGAAAGCGTTTATGTTATGCTTAAACTGTGTACATACACTTGTAACTAAATAAGATATAAAGCTTCTTTTTTAGGTTTGATACGGTGCAAATATTCAGGCAGTCCAACTGCATTTTCATTATAAGTGCAAAGCCGAATTCGAATTAAATGAATTTCCAGAAACCCAACTGATTAAAGATTTGATATTATACCATTTTTTTAAATATTAGCAAAAATATTCTGTCCGCCGTTTCTCTCAGATCTAAAATTATTAAAAATAGGTTGTTAGTTTACATTACCACAAGATATATGAGCCGACTACGTCAGTAGCGTGATATTTCTCAAGCGTATATATGTATGTGTGTATGTTTGTCCATTTCTTTATCACGTGCTACAGCTGAAACAGCTTGACAGCTTGTGTCATATGACATATCATTAAAATCGTCTCATTAGCAGAGTGAGAAAGGCGATAGATATAATTAAAAAAAGACCCCTATAAATATTTTACCAGGTGGTAGAACCAGTGTAGTTCGACCGGGGAAGTACCACCACCACACCAATTACTAGCGTAAAGCAGTTCTTGCGTTTCGGTGGAAGGGTGTGTGGGGCCGGCAACCACACCCTTATATGAGACGAGCATCTTAGTGCTCGGAAGTAGTAACGCATCTGTGACCGACATCAGGTAGAACCTCCGTTCTATATGAAGGTGGACTGCATGCTCGTTTGCTACTTCAGTCTTATAAAAATTTAAAAAAATAGGGATGGAGAGGAACGACATTTCTTATTATCATGACAATTTATTAGCTTTTATTCGATACCAGATATTTCATTAAACACACATACTGTCTTATATTATTTTTGTAATATGTACTTTGATGTTGTTTTTTTGACGAAAAGTCATTTAAAGAGTTACAATCGTTTCTAAGCAGTCGGGCTTTTGTTTTAATATTATTAATAATGTTACTTGTATGGTATACATACAGAAACAAAATATAAAACTTTATTAAAATAAGTTCTACCTAGAAAGGTAGGCAAACTAAACAAAGTCTAGCGTAATTATCGTAAAGCAAATTCATTCACAGATTAATAAAATAAATTACCTCATCTCATAATGTAAATGGAGTCAAGGTAACTGTCATTTACATAGTAATCTTGATATTAGAATTACAATTTTGATTTCACTCCCATTTCCATAATTGATGCTTTCTGAATTGATACTTTGATATATGTAAACACGTGGTTTACGATCTCTAAACTGAATATCTAATACGTATATTTCGTATATTTATACAGACATTTATAGGTGAATGTTTAGTGGTTCTACTCGAGAGAAGCCGCCGAAATACTTATTTTTATCTTCTTCCAGTAGTTTTATACCTTCGTAACGATCATTGTTTATATTTGGGCCCATACATTGCAATGTCCATAACGCGTTTACAATTTTATTTTCGGTTATGCCTTTCAATGTACTTTAAAATGGGCGAAAACGTCAAGTAAGACTTGTGAAACTTAATTAACTGGTACTAAGAGCACTGAGCACTGGTTTTTAGAGTATAGTAGGACAGACATTCTTATCTGAGACGTTCCAAAATAGGCCTCAGGGATAGTAACGCATCCGTAGCCAACTTATATACATAAACGCTAACTATAGGTACACGCAATATATAAAATTCATAGTCTTTTGTCATGTATATTACAATAAAGAGCCAATGACCATCATCGACCTACTTGTTATCGATTACTACTATTTTACTTTTTAATATGTCCATATTGTTCACGGAGGTAGGATGTTAGTAACAAAACAAGGACATCAAAAATTGCCGACTTGGTACCCCTGTCGGAAACTTTAGAGTTTTGTATTAAATATTAGAAACAAATCTTCTTATTGGTAACGCAAAAAGCTACTCTTTTGGGCTAATAAAACCTTAGACTGAAGGTATTTTATTTTCTATTTCCTCTAAAACTCTAAGCCGAACGAAAAGCTTAAGTTGTAGTGGTGTGTGTGCGCATTAAAACTAAGAAGCGAAGTGATTTTCTCTTAAGAGATATAGTCTTAGTGAATACCTATAGGTACTACATCACTTCAAGACTTCAGAATTGGAGTCTTCGTGTGTCGCTTATATATTTAATAATACAAGTAAATGAGCTTTTTATACAACAGAAACGAAGACACTGTCGATATAATGATAAATTATCAGTACAGATTAGGATTTTTCATGCTGCGACCTTCACAGCATATTAAAATGTTTCATGAACTCTTTGTCAAATTATATTTAGAATTTTTTTTATGAGGCTTCGCAACCCCCTTATGGTACTTTACTGACCTCCAATATCTCCAAATATAAATATAAAAATAAAACGCTTTCTTCACTCATAACCCCACACTAGGAATTTCTCCTGAATCGTGGGTACCACGGACACACAAGACGAATACACAAACACTAAGACCCAGAACAGAATCTAAAGTTATCATTCAGATATCTGGGCTGACCGGGAATCGAAACCAGAGCCCACTGCGTGTCAGACCGGTATGATGACCGCTCCGCCATGCGGGACGCCGTCTTTTTAATACGAATTGTGTTCAAATATTATTTGATGTAATAATATTTTAAATAACCCAGATTTATTCTCCAACCATAGATTAGACAGGAAAAATTATATTAAATTACAGCCAGAAATTACACTGAAAAAAAGCCTATAAACTCAACTAGCGCTAATACTGCGTACTGTATAGTATATACAGATATAGAGATACAGGGGTTAATATTCTAAAGCGTACTGAATGTAATTAGATTTCTCGTAAATTATGCTAGTAAAATTTACGAGATCCGACGTAACGTAACTTAATTAAGTTTAGCTCATAAATTATGGAATATAATGAGAAAGATATCATTAAGTCTAATCGTTTTATTTGCCATTTGTTGCAGCTTTTCAGTGTTTTTTACGTTAAATTTTAATATATTTTTTTCTTTATATAAAATTAATATAACAAACGAGCTGGCAGTTCACCTGATGGTAAGTGGTCACTCTTATCCATGAACATCTGTAATCTGAACTGAATTACAGATTAGGAGTAGCCTGACGACCTAGTGGTCTCCTCGATTTGAGTCAGCCGGTATGCATTTCTTGCATGCAGCCCTTTCGGAACACATGATCATATTGCCAAACTAGCCTCTAGTTTAGTCAAATGTAAGGCAATACACTGGAGCTAGCTTTGATTGCCCATATAAAAAATAAGATGGTTAAAAATATAAATATAAGACAAACCCCCGTTTGAGTTCGGTAGTAGTGTAAGAAAAAATACTGTAACTGACATACAAACAAACATACCTATGCATACGCTCGGAAAACTTTATCCTACTTATGACGCAGTCGGGTAAAAATAATAAACGTCCTCGCAGACGAACAAATCAAAGTGTATAAAATAACTTGTAAGCCAATCCATAAAATGTTAAGTGATAGAGAGCGTTACGGCTTACTGTCCAACACGTATCAGATGTTTCAAAACCAGCCACGTAGCCTTTGACATGGATTAACGACAGATATCCAATGAACAATAGGGATCGACGGCTTATCGTCACCTCGAAAAACAGAAAACGGGCATCTTATATAATAGCTATACATATAACTACTTTATAGTATCTACTGTGGGATCCAAGATATCCATTTGAGGAGCCTTGACTTGCTGAAGGTGGGCTTTCAATGGATTTAACTGCGAGAAAAAAATCCTATTAGAAGGATCCTATCTTTTAGGATTTCGAGGACTTAAGTCTTGCTTTTCTGGAATTTAGCCGGTACCGTAAAGATAATGGATGGATTTAGTAGTTGCAATTAGATATGAGCGGAGAGAGGTTAGACCTTTAGCCCCTGCCTCCGCTTTCCTCCAGTGCTCCAATGGATATATTGCTCCCCTCGTGTTGCCCCCGTCGTGCCCCCCAGTTCATTTGGAGAGGAACCACCGCCACACTTACTTCCAGCGTGAAGAGTTTCAATGGTTGGTGGCTCACTTTCATATCAGGTGACCGTTTTAATCCACGGGAGAAGCAACGCATCTGCGATCGACTTCAGATAGCACCCCTGTTCTATATGAAGTTGCTTACAGATGTCCACGGGTGGCAGTGACCTCTTACCATCAGGTGGACATGCATGTTTGCATGCATACTTCAATCTGACAAAAAAGCTACAGTGTGGTAGCGATACGATTTAAGTTAAGTAATTGCTGCTCGCATTGCATCTTGAGAACATGGTCTTTTCATTATTCTAAACGCATTTGACCTCGTTATTTTGGATGCAATGAGCACAGAGTATTTCGCAAAGAAACCTTGATACAATAAGAATTCAAGATTGCTCAGGAACTTTTGTATTAGGGTAACGTTTGACCGCATCACGTGATGCAACTATGATGGTACTAAGACATGCAATGTTCGACAGTAAAAATTATTATGTAATCAGAGGTACTCAGCTCATTTTACATAACTAGACATTTATGCAAAAATACAAAGTAATATATGATTGCGTGCTTTTCATAAGTAGTCTGCATATTTAAATTACTATAAAATTACTTAAAGTAAAGATTGAAATATGAATTCCTTCCTTCATGTATTCACTGTATAAATGGTTGATTTAATTATTAGTATATTTGTTTAATAGTTTGGCAAAGGGAGATCTCCCGCTAGGCTAGGTGATCATGTCTGGGGAGCGGCCGTACTCTGAGAGTCTTTGTTCGGAACTTATATATATGCAGGATGTTGTGAAAACTCCGATAGCGTGATATAGCTCCGATTCAGAATACGGTGGCGCCATCTGTTGATGAGTAGCGGGAGGTCGTCACAAAAGTATCAAAGGATATTTTGAGAACGACTCCACCATAAGTATCTATCCCCCTAAGCCACTGAATAGGGGGAAGTTGATAATTAAGCGATACGATCTATAACTTAAAACTACTTTCAAATTTACTTACAAAACTACTTTAAATAAAAATAAAATTCAAAAAACACCTACTCCTACTAGCGGAACAAAAGAAATGGAGCCATTATTCTCGTCTATTACGCTGAAGACGCAAAGGAACATTTTGCTTGGAGGAATGGAAGTACAGGTACCTCGTTAGGATTCATTTTCTATGCATATTGCGGGAACTCTTATGCAAAATGATTTTGCTTTGTAGATATGCGAATCCTTTTTTTTCGTTTCGGATTATAACTTTATGCTTTTGTTTTTTTTTAGCATCACTTTTTAGATTAGACTCAGTACTTTAAGAAAAGGCATATCACTATATACATGAAAGCTACAAGTTTTGAAAAGAAGTTTTCATTCGTTAATGATTAAAGGACTGCTTTTTAATATCTACTTTATTTGCAATAACAAACTGCACACAAACAAATACCTACTTAAAAATATATATGTAAATATAGAGATCTATGGACTTGAAACATATAGATATAATAGAACGTAAAATCCTTTTTAAGTACAGCCACAGGCTAAGATTGTTTTTATATTAATTTGTTGTAATGTAAGAGTATCTAAATAGGACATGGAACCCATTTCATCTTAAGTGGCCACTGCAAACCTTTATCTTCAACTAAACTTTGTCTAAAAACAGCTCGTAGTTACTAATACTACTTTCGCTACTGCGAAAGGCCGGCAGAACCAATACTATTCGACCGAGGAAGTCCCACCGCCACACTTAATACTTACTATTATTACACACTTATCTTGAACTTTACACTAACACACTTTTACACTTACACACTTATTACTAACTAGTCTAGTTTAAGGTAGTTACTAACCTTAAAGAGGTTCTGGTTTCGATGAAATGTGTGGCAACACTCTGTAATCGGCTTCAGATGGAACCCTTGTTCTATATCGAGTTGGTTGAGTGTTCATGAACGGAAGCGTCTTAGAATTAGTCGGACTTCTTGCTTTTTTGCTACTTCGACGTTATAAAAAGGAATCCATGAAAATTCCGGTGAAACTTTGACGACTTCCGTTCCATTTCGATTATATCCCTGGGCGCTTTAAGCTATTGAGCACTTAAAAGGATTCGGTCGAGTTATCGCAGAAAACATTAAATTTGGCAACGGTCACACTTTAAACACGAACAGGGTGACGGAAAAAGTATACGGTACGGTAAAAATATATGATATGTAGACACATATTTCCTTCATCAGTGCTATTTTGGAGCATTCCTAGCAATGTGCTATTATTAGTTTTAAAAGAACCCGTTACTAGCAGGCGGAAGTGTCCTCGAAAATAATACATATATTATTGTTATACACAGTTCTAAATGTCAGATGTTATCGATATCACAACTCCTTGAGGCGTTCAAAGTTAAGCCTTGTTCAAAATTATTATACGTGATACATGAGTGACACATTTTGTTGCCAACAATATCATCGCTTTGAATACAAACGAATTATATTTTATGTTTGGCGGTCAGTTTATCTCGTAAGATTTTATTTCTAAATTATTTCAAGAAAATCACATCCATACAGATAAATAAAATTAAAGATCCGCGTGTCTGTACATCGGATATTTTGCAAGTAAAAAGTTTGGCGGACAGAATTAGTAATATTTCGAATTTTTGTCTCTTTATCTGTTTGCTTGAAATTACATGTAACCAAAACTGCTGAATTTAATTTGAAATCTTGCTTATTAGGGTTGCGTACCCAAAGGATAAAAACGGGACCCTATTACTACAACTTCGCTGTCCATCTGTCCGTCTATCTGTCACCAGGCTGTATCTCATGAACCATGATAGCTAGATATTTGAAATTTTCACAGATGATGTATTTCTATTGTCGCTACAATTACAATAAAACAGAATAAAATGAATATTTAATGGGGGGATCCCATACAACAAACGTTTTTTGCTGCTTTTTATACATAACGAACCCTTCGTGCGTGAGTTCGACTCACACTTGGCCCTTTTTTAATTTTTATAATTCACACCTTAAGTTACCATCTAGTAATTTTGTTTCTTAACATAATTTTAATTTTTGGTTATAACAAATTTAAAGAAAATTTATTTTATTTTATTACATGCACGTGAATCCGCGGCCACGGCTAGTTATGTAAATAAATCATGCGTAAAGTTGAACTTGAGATATCTTTTTGTAAACATATTAGGCTTTTGTGCTCGTATCTTTCATGTACATCCCAGATTAAATTAATATTTTTAGCCCATGGATTAAGTTTCACTATGTCGTCCAAACTTGAATGTGCCATCAATATCATATGGAATGTATCTCCTGGGCCAGTGCGTGGTAGCTCTTAATAACTTGACACCGTTTCCAAATTTAGCTCTAAGAATCTGATAGAAGTCTCTAGTCTCTCCTTTAGCCGTGGTTTCCCATGTAGAAGGCCGATAACAATCTTTTGGATAATTGTCACATTCAACTAAACTAGGACGAGGTGTAGTTGTAGTAGGCTTTTCTTTAGTAATAACTTTCGTTGCAGGCTCTAGTTCCTCATATTCAACGGTAGTTATCATAGCAGTATCTTCCACAGTAGTATACGGTACAGTTGTTATCGAGTCTGTAACTTGCTTAGTAATATTCTGTTTTTTTGTAGTCATTTGGGTTGTGAGTGTAGTTTTATTTGCACTCCTTGTGCAATTGTTTTGTAAAGTAGATTGTGTGCTTTTTGAAACTATGGTTGTAGATGCCTCTATTGTAGGCACTACGGTTGTAGGTTCATTGGTTGTGGCTTCTGTAATTTGGGGCTTAGAATCCGTCGTCACAGATGAATTGATTGTAGATTCAGTTTGATTTGTAGTTATTTTAGTAGATATTTCTGTTACAGATATGGTTGTAGCTGGTGATGGTGTTTGAACCATTGCAGGATTAGTATTAGTAATAGATAATGTAGTAGTTGTAGTCATAGGAGTAGTTACATTTTTATGTCTAGTACATTCTGAATCATTGGGTACTGTCACAGTTGTAGTAGTTGTGGTAGATTGAGTTGTAACTTTCGTAGTATGTGGACACTTTGATATGTCAATTTTGTTATAATCTGAAAAGAAATTCATCGCATCACATTAATTTATTTCTCTATAATAATAAATTTTGTGGAGGTTTAAATTTAGTTTTGTTTTATTTTTTACTGTCACCTTTATGATTATCGCAGTTATATTCACACATATCACAGTTGTCTAAGAAAATTCTTATTTGTGATGTATTCCGTTCTTCAGCACATTCAGGTATACCTGTATGATTACACAGAGTCGCCAATTGGCACCAAGTAGGAGGCTGAAAATTTCAAAATAAATTAACACTGACAAAAACTAAAGTTCAAAAATATTTCATAATAGATATAAAATCTTACGAATGTAAAATGTAATATCGAAGGCGAAGGTAACAAACCTGAAACTGAAGGTAAATTGGATATCAAAGGCCAATAATATACACAATTCCCTTTGTAAGAAAAAATGTACTACCAATTTAGAAAACTTTCACATGTCTTACCTATGAATAAAATTATGAGCATTTTCTTTTATACCCATTTCGTGATTCCAGATTTACACAACTAAATATGATTGGAAAAGAACATTAATCGAATGTAAATTTAAAGTAACGGGTACATTCGTGCATATTCAACTGAAAACATGTGTTGATATCTGTAGGAATATATTTTTTACACTGAAATATAATTCATAGCTACAAGGTTATTGCAAACATAATTTTAAACTAACTGATTTTTTACTGCATTTTTATAGTCAAGTTCAAATATTTGGTACTACCATAATTTGGTATAATAAGGAAATATTAAGTTGCACTGTTCACTGTGCGAGTAACCACAAAATGTTTCTTATCGCGTCTGCATGGCACTGCTGGACACGGGTCTTCTCTCAGATTGAGAGAGCTTCAGGTCATAGTCCACCGCGCTGGCCAAGTGCGAATTGGTAGACTTCA
>DWTU01002485.1:0-11439 GCA_018251515.1 Cecropterus confusis | reverse complement strand
AAGTTCTCAAAGGTGTGTGAAGTCTACCAATTCGCACTTGGCCAGCGCGGTGGACTATGGCCTGAAACCCTCTCAATATGACAGAAGACCCGTGCCCAGCAGTGGGACAATAATGGGTTGACGATTATTCAAGCTTAATGTTTACCTAACATTTTGTGACTAAACAATCCATGCCGACCTTTGGAAGCCTTTAATGAACATATAGGAATACATTTATGAAATCATAACATTTATTGCAATCTGAAACAATCTCACCTCATAACCAGTTCGCAAGTTAAGACTGATTGGTACCAATGTAAAAAAGAGACGTTTCAAAGCATTGTGTCATTTTCAGGATAGAATAAAAATACACGACAGAAGTGGCACTTAATAATGATGAATAATAAATTATTGATGATCAGAATGATAGTAGACGTATGTTTATATCCTTTAAGTTGAGCTACGCCCTAACCTGAGCGCCTTTAAAAGCTACGAAGTAAACTCGTTAGCGTAATTGAGAAAGGGGTACAGTGCCATCTAATTGTAGCGCCGACAACTGATTTCGTAACGCATTTTCATTTCAAGTTTCAAATCATAACGATTCTAAAGAAAATCCACCTTAAAAAATAATAAAAATAAACTTAAATTGGAAGTTTTATCTGAAACAATTTTACCGCACAAAGAGCTTGGAGGCTTAGATTTATTGGTAGTGATTCACAAAAGTGACGCTCCAAGGTTCTGATGAATGGCATGTCATTCGTAGGACAGACACACGTAATGAGGAGCGATGCACCTACGACTCGTAGCAAAATGTTGGGGTGGGAATAAAAAGTCATAAGACATAAAGAAAGGCGTTTTCTTCTATGTAGGTATAATTACAATATATCCAGGTCAAGCCCTTAAATGATGAATATAAATTTATAATCTGGTTTTGTCCCTTTCTGTGTGTGTGAGTGTGTGTGTTCATGCGTGCATGCGTGCGTGCACGCGTGCGTGCAAGCGTGCGTACGTGCGTTCGTGTGTGTTTTCACACGTGCCTGCTTGCCTGCGTGTGGGGGTGTGTGTGTATGTGTATGTATGAGAGTGTAAGTCAAGGCTGATATCCTATGATTATGAAAGCAACTGTCAATATTTTTATATGCAAATTGATTATGTTCACAGATAAAATGCATGCTTCAAGATTGAGGTGTCTGCAACATTTAAGGGTTGTAAATGTTTTTGTGTAGTCTTCGGAGACGAAAATAGAAATGGCATTACCATCGTTATACCATTATAATAATAGTATTAAGCGCTGTATTCTGGTTTAAAGAGGTAATACATACACATCTGGCCGACCTGAAGTACAATTCATTCATTCTATTAATTCTAATGTTATTTTTTTTAATTCTAAATTTATCTGGATTTGATCACACACGTTCATAGACGGCAATGGCCCCTTTTCATCACAGGGACTGCATGCTCGTATGCTGTCTATACTATAAAAATCTAAATTCATATGTGAGGGCCGTGATTGAACATTGGCTATACCACATAATAATGTGGAGCATATTTTTTTTATTTAGTGGTGTTAAAAGATGAATAATATAAACGAAGATCCAACTTTAATATATAGTTATAAAAAGAAACTCGTGCCCAGAAGCAGGACACAATAAGGGTTGTAGCCATATCGGTTAAACAACAGCAATAAGATAAGACTTACATATTGCTTCACAACATTTAGTTCTTCAAAACTCACATTGCGAATATCGCCGCACAGATTTGTACGCTAGAATCGTGGAAATCGCAAAAACTTTTTTCATCACAACTTCAGCTGTTCCAATGCTCTAAGAAAATTTCTTAAATTTGGCATAAAATTCGATATTGTGTAATATTACTAAGAATTGGTATGGCTTTTATTAAATTATCTATTTATATAATATATTTTGTGTGCTTATGTACATGCGACATGCTTTATGCTCTACACAATTATGTATGCACAAACTTTGTATGTACATATTTATGTACAATGCAATTCACACTCCAACGTTTTAGCTACGTTTAGCCAGATGTGTAATATAACACTTCATACCTATAAAATAACATAACCTCTTCCAAAACATTTACATCGTGATAATAACTAGATTTTATGTCGACGCGCCTAGAAACAAATTACACGGAGCTCGTAGTTTTCCAGGTAAATTTACTAGGATTACGGAGACCGCGAAAATCCCACCTGATCTCTTTAAAGATTACCACGCTTACATGACATAAGTTGTAATGAATTATACGTAAAGTAATGAATTTCTAGTAAGTTATAAGAAAAAATATATACATAACAATTGTATTTAACACAGTAATGTAATTATTTTTACCAAACTGTGTCAGAAGGCGGTAATAATAATAATACTCTTTATTATACCCAAAAAGTATACACAACAAGGAAACGTTCAAATTTAAAGAACGATACAAAAGGCGGCCTTATCGCTAAACAGCGATTTCATTCAGACAACGTTAAAGTATTGGAGTTACAGTAACAATAAGAAATAAGAATAGGTAAGATGGAGTAAGTTAATTGTAGGAGTAGTATAGTAAAGTAACAAATTAAGGAGATAAACAAAAAATAAACCAAAGATAGCAGTGAAATAATAGGAGACAGACAGCATAAGACAGAATGATTATAAATGGTTTTTGATTGAAGAAAAGTAAGTATATAACAGAAATAAAGACAGAGTCAGATCTGACGATAATGGGATTGGACGGTAATGTTTTTCGAGCGTACATATGCATGTCCATTTCATTGGCACGCTACAGTCCAAACGGCTTGGCGGATTGCATTACGACTTTGTGAATTTCCTAAAATGCGTTAAGTTATATTAATTAATTTGAAAACAAAAAAATCGACAGCTTGCAATAATTATGCCCTTTAATAAGTTCTGCTACTCTAGGAGATA
This sequence comes from Cecropterus confusis, assembly GCA_018251515.1. NCBI lineage: Eukaryota > Metazoa > Arthropoda > Insecta > Lepidoptera > Hesperiidae > Cecropterus > Cecropterus confusis. The sequence goes on along the minus strand of DWTU01002485.1, from coordinate 8,530 downwards.
TGTTATATTAACTGTTTTCTGTTATATTCTAAAAGATTGGAATACTAGGTCAACTCGTGGGTAGGTCAATGCGTTTCTATATATAACCACCACTGACACCAACATCCATACCTTCAATAAAACTATAATGTAGGCTGTTGTATTAGGGTTACAGGCTTTTTTCAAGGGTACTAAAATACTGCTCGTTCAATTTCTGACAATTATAGATGTCAATGGAAAGCAGAGAATACTTAACATCAGATGGAACGCACACTAGCATAATGACCAATTACGAGTACCTACGTAATACAACCGTATCCCCAAAACAAACTATATGACCGAAACTTGTATAAATAAAGTCTCTATTGTGGCTCATTCATACATTACAACTTCACTTGCTAATGTGCCGCTTTATTCAATAAATAACACGACAGTACCCAAACTTATTTTGAATTCCCATGCGGAGACACTCCACAATTTTTGGGTCTAACGAGTGAACATTTGTTTGGAAACTAAAATTAATTTGTTTTGTGGCGTTGTACCCTGGCTTGAATTGTACAGACACAAAGAAACGTGATATGGGTCTCTTAATGTCCCTTACAAAGGATCGCTACATTGTGCAAATTACTTGAGCCGTCTAATTAGCAACCTAATGGAATTTTTTGGAATTTTTGGAATTAGAATATATTATGGAATGGCGTCGGTGAACCTTTTAAGTAGTACAGTTTTTCAATGGTTTGGTTCTCTGTATCCGCACAGAGTTATTCTCTCTATCAGATTGATGCTGTTTCATATTATTATGACTGATATAGTACAATAGCTCAAATATTTAAGACTGTAAAGTCTATGTAATTTTCCTTCCGATCTTGTATGTCACGGGATACACAAGACTAAAAACAAAATCAAACAAAATTTTTTTTGACAATTGAAGCAGACGGACAATCCCGTTTTTACCCTTTGCGTACGGAACCCTAAAAATGAAAACACAAGCCTACGAATTTAGATTTCTGTTCTCGGTCTGGGTGTTTATTCGTTTTCATGTATGTATACGGCACCGATAACACAGAAGAAAACACTAGTGTGGGTCTAAGAGCGTACAAAAACTTTATTAACGTTATTATTAGTCTAATTAGACATACCTGAGTCGGTCAGATATTTGAATTCCGGGAAAGCACCTCTGACTTTCAAATTGTGTGCGTATTAGCTTAACAATTATTTATCACTTACTTAAACGGTGAAGAAAAACATCATGAATAAACCTGCACGCCTCAAAGTTTAAAGAATACTCCAAAGATAAGTGTAAAGGCGTGTAAAGTCTAGAAATCAGCACTTGGCGCGCGAAAGACAGTGAAAGTCATTCGCGGAGTAGTGGCCTAAGTCCTTCTCAATTTAAATGGAGACCCATGCACAGCAGTGGTTATGAATTGACGGCGATGACACCAACCATCTTAAACATAGCACGCTTTTCAAAACGCAACACTAAAGGTATTTCGTATATAAATAGAAAACGATGAAAGAGAATCCATACTACAATATATAGGAATATGTTTTTTTCATAAATATAATATTTACAATCTTTTAAGCACTTTCCATATTTAACCTTACTTAAATATTGTATGGCACTCTTAATTAAACAGCAAAATATTTTTCGACGAAAATCCAAAAGCGTTTTGCCTTTGTTTACCAATTTTCGTTATCAGAGCGTCTATAACGTTAATTTTCTTTGTAATGTAAGCAGCTGAATTTAATTAACTCTCTCTTCAAAGGGCCACGGGTCAATGGATGCCGCTATTTAGGCTTCCACGTTTGTATAAGGGAGCAACAAAAGTTTCTTTTGGCCGCGTGGATGAGTAGTCGCTATACCGGTTTTTCACGCAAATGGTTTCGGATTCGATCCCCGACCAAGTAAATATGTAAATGATGTATTTAATGCCAGTTCAAGGTCTGGGTATTTAGAAGGTAGTGATAGCCCAATGGTTAAAAACTGGAGCTCTCAATTTAACCTAATTTAGAAAAATATTTTCTAAGGTATGTAATAAAAGTTGGTATTTGTATTATTTTATGTTTTAAAGAACGAAACTAGGTTCCTACAATGCCTATATTCTTTACCTTGGTGTCTAGGTAGAACCGGCAGCGTCTACAGGAACAGCAAACTTCAAGAACGACCTGGTGGAGCGCGAAATCATAATGCAGCCACAGCAGGAGCTTGTGATCTGTCTGTTTAATGTATGAACGGGTGGAGGCTAACCTAAAGGGATTCACACCCCTAGGCGATCGAACACCTTGGGGGGAGCCGCTCCGGCGCGAGATCCGCGGGCTGGGGTCTACTAGCTTGATAATGGCCAAGCACCGCGCCTCCCACTTAATAGTGGTGTTGGTTTTATTTCAACGTTATCTCAGTATATTGTAATATTTTATTACATATATTTATAAATATTATGGTACTGTAAAAAATAATATCAATAAACTGACGAATATTTACCCCTTTGAGAATCTGGGCAAAGACAAGACCCTCGAGATCTGAGTTATCCTTATCCCCACCCATTTACCACTGACATGACCGTACTGCACGAGAGGCCAGAAGAGTGAGAAATCCACTGAACGCAAAAAGCAAAAAACGAAGTCCCGCGCAAATTACAGTAAAAAAATAACGCAGAACATTATTTTTCAAGATAAGGTTCTTAGATTTTTATCAAAAGAACTCATTAGGTGCCTTTTTACCTTATATCTAACTTTCAAGGAAATGAAACGCTTTGTATGTAAACTAATCCTGCATTAATGAGGTAAATAAGGCATTTTTAATACATGAAAACCCACCCTCTTATTTGAAGCGGGCCATAACATAACGGCATTATACTTAGAGCCTATTCACATGTTCCACAAGCAAACCACACCGCAGCTGCAAAATGTCGGCAAGCAGTAGTTACGTGTTACGCAACCTTAATCGTTTCTTTCTTGGAAATAGCTTTTTGGAGTTGCGTTGTGGTAACTATAAACCATGCCTTTGTATTAGAGAAACCGGTGTCTTCTGTGTCGGTATCATGTTGCGTTGGCGTTAAAAGGTTGTGGCCGGTATCGTATTTTAAGGAAAAACCTGCTGTTGACAGTAAATTCGTATACTTTAATACAAACTCTTAACTCCAGTTTTACCTCCTTATGGGTTGAAAATCAGAAAACCTTTTTTATTGGGTGTCTACATCATAAAATGGACCTAATGTCTTTTTACGCTTTTAGCTATTGAAGTTTAGGCACTAGGTTTATTGACCAAAAGTATATTTCATATACATTACATAGACTTTACTTTAAACTTTTATATATGTATATGTCTGAATAAAACTATGCATTTTCATTGTAGTGTTTGTTTGTTGTTATAATGTGGTTGTGATACTTGTGAATAGGTACTTATGATTATATCATCCTGAAACGGTAACTTTTAACCGCGCTTCTAAATTTCTTCTCTTAACAACTCAACTTTATTTCGCTAGAGCAATTTGCTTGATTAATTTAAACTAATCAGCGAAGAGCACAATAAAAGGCTAAATATTCTCTGTGCATCTGTTGCATCTCCATTTGTCATAGCTGCGTTTTGAAAAATAAAAATTAGTTAGTACAGTATTAAATTTATAATATTATCTTGTTGTAACTAATATAACAGTTGCAAGAAATAATATTTTTAACTAAGGCAAAAACGCTCTAAAACTTTTCATATAAATACAACATTTCGGTAGCCACGGCATACTACTGACGTGCTTTTCGGTAATCCAATAATTTAATTAATCAATAATAGTAAAAATTATGTAATAAACCAATAAACCAATAAATGAATTGTATGTATTTCAGCAACTCATACACATTCACCGGAGTCTCAACATCTATTTACGTATATAAAAATGAATCCCTATTTCCCTTAGTCAGGTCCTCACGCATGAACGGCTGGACCGATTTCGTTAATTCTTTTTATGTTTTGTTTTTTGGCAACGGGAGATCTCCCGCCAGGCTAGGTGATCATGCCTGGGGAGCGGTCGTGCTCCGACTGTCTCTATTCGGTCTCAGTCTCTATAACTTATAGTATATATGCAGGATGTTGAGAAAACTCCGATAGCATGATTCGGAATACGGTAGCACCATCTGTTGATGAGTAGCGGGAGGTTGCCACATTTTCTTCACAATAAAAACAAAAAAAAAACTCTTACAACAAAGCCAGGGTAAAACGATTTTCGCCTGCAAATGTTTGCAAAGTTGCGTAACTAGTGGATTTCTAATACGTTAAATGTTATAACTCCACCTTTACGAAGCAATAGAGAGAGGAACTTCCGCGATTAAAATACAATCAGTGTCTCGTAACACCATATCCCATTTTGAAATATTGCATTGAATTACAAGCAGTGTTAGATCTTATTTATTAGCTTAAGGAACTGCACCATAACTACGCAAATGTTTAGATTTAAGACCCAATTTATTAACAATAATGCCACATTACAGGCTAATTTACGTTTCGACCCAGTAAGAGGCTATCAAAATAGATCTTTATTGCCGCAATAAACCATTGTTTCTATTATTATATTAATTAATTTATTGATTCCTAATCGGGGAGTAGATAAAGCTTAACTGACAGAGATAATCATATTTAAATTCAAAGCTATTTACCACACTTTATTTCATTATTGTTCTAATTAGTAACAAAACAATTTAATTATAAAAAAACGATAAATTACCAAATTTCATAACGAATATGTATTTAGGTAAACATAATAATATGAATCTGTTTCATTATTAACTTACTGTATTAGTTTATTTTGCCTTAATTAAGCATTAATTTAATACTTCCTATTTGATCCTACACAAGTTATTCGAGAACATTTGATGCCGTTTCAGAATGACTCCAACTAGGAACAGCAGATGCCCTACTTACGTAATGCCTTTAATTTCCTGTACAAACAATTATCTTCTTGACATCTGACCGCTTTCTTTATGTGAACAATGCACGCTTGCGCAACTTCCCTTTTCGCCTTTACCGCTAATAAAAGGAGACCGCCACTTTATATGGCTTTAATACCTTTTGGTTGACCGTAAAACACGAAAGTATGCAAGACATAAGAATTTTCATAAACACGTGTGTGGCAACCTCATTGAATAAAGTCAATGAAATATCCAATAAAGATAAATACGATTACTTTAGGGCTGTGGTCGAATTTTTAAATGTCAGCTTTTAAATACGCGGCTAATCATAAAAAATGACTCTTATTTTCTGTGATCTCATTTCTCAACGACAATGAGGAAGATTAATTATGTAACAGTAATAAATTCGTCATACAGTCTATAATAATGTGTCCGATGATTTCGCATCTCCGCTGTAATGATTACGACAACAAAAGAGGTACCTGAACCCCACATTCCATATATGATCATGAGCAACACACCTGAATTGACAGGCCTTGTGTCCTAGAGCCGTCACTCCTCGTTAGACAGCCGGTCAGTCGACTGAAACCCCGCATTCTTTCCTTGCTAAGGTGCAAAATATCCCTTTAGGACTACTAAATAAAGTTCATGAAATAAAGTAAAGGTGTGAATGAGTTCCCAGGCGAGCCACGTCTGACACATGCGTAATATTCTCAAATAGACGGACGCAACGTAACGGATGGCCTCTAGGCCGCAGGAATCCTGCTGAGAAATAAATCGTACAGCTTCTCACATATCTTGCATTCAAGGTGATGACTTAAAAGTGCCTTTGTAGGCAGTCGTTAATACTGAGGCAAACCGGATTGAATTCTCGTTTCGGTTCCATTTCGCGTTCGTGTTTGAAATCAACAATTCGTAGCGGCGCGGCGTTTCTGTTTTCCTTTCATTTACGACTGTGATATGAATCTGTCGGTGGCCGTATGAAGCCGACCGGCGATTATCGAATCAAGCTAAATTACACTCGAACACACATCAGTGTCAGGGTTAATGGCCCTTTTTATTATTTTGAGACGCAAGTTGTACCTTTTAATTTGCCTTGGGTTTATTTGACTGTTAATACTGTTGTGATAGAAATAATTAGATTAACTTTCTCTCTTTATACTGCTTGAAATTGTCTGTATTGTGTTAAGATCCTAACAATTTCCTAAGTAAAATAAAATGTTTTATTAATTTAACATATTTTTTTTCACCTTAAGGAAGCTAATTCATAACTTAATACGCTACCTTTTTAGTCTTTTAAGTTGTTCACATTCATTTAATGGGAACTGTAAGGTAACAGAAATGGAAAACTCTTGTGAAGAATTTATCAATTTGATTAGACATATGACAAATATAACTCGTCAATTGGCATCAGGTCATGTTGCAGACCCTCCCATTTAGAAAGGAGAAGTGTAGTTCTTTGCTCTCGCCGGCTTCGTTCATTCAATTAAAACTACAAATCAACCGCTATCCATTCCAATTTTCTCCATTCAATGCTTAATACGGGATGTCAAGGTGCGGGATTATAATCTGCTCTAGGGCAAGGGACTTATCTTAGTACCAGACGATTTATGAGGTATAAATAACTTTAGCCAGGATCGAATGGTTAGGTTAAACCAAATTAGTTAGTAGTACTTGTTCGAATAAACACTGCCACCTACTGACGTGTCATATGTTGAACGATAGCACGATAAGCGAGACGTAATGTAATATTTTTCAATTAATGTTAATAATAGGTATATGCGCATAGGTTGATACAACACTTGATAGCTCTCCTTGGTTAATATATTGTAGGTATTAGGAATATACAGGGTTTGTAATAAATGACCATTATTTTATCAAAGATGTTTTGCTATAAGCTTTGGTACATTGTCATTTTATTTTCGCACAAGTCCATCGCTAATTCAAATCATGTGACGGTTGAACAAGTGCCTTTACAGTAGTCCTAACGTGGGCTTGTTACGAGTATTTGTTTTGATTTGCTCGGTTAATTGAATCACAACTACAAATCAACTTCCGCTAGAATTGATGTAGTACATCACTCAGCCGCTATGTGGGTTGGACGGATTGCATTAAACCGAGATGTTTTGATGAAACCATACTTACGTTCCATGACGCATACGCTAAATTAGATGAGAATTGACTGACTGACTATACTTGAAACTTTATTTAGGTTAACATTATCTTGTTATCACGGTAAATTCTGTTGTTCAAAAATTTCATACATTACGTTAATAAAGTGCGTTTTTACATCGACTTTATTACAAAATAAAAATTAATTGTTAAAGTAAATGCCTTTTTATATACTTTCTTATTCAATATAACATTACATAAAGTTCTTTATTAATTTTGTCTATCGGTCTGTACGGGGTTTTTAAGTGCGTAAATGATTTTCCCGTCTTACTAAACGCAGTACACATTTATTTACGAAACAGGTAAAAAGAATCGGTCTTTTCTCCTGTTTGGTAAATAAATGTGTAATCATAGACGTAAATGTTGCAAACGTACGAGTGATTCCGCAATCAAACCGCTGTACCAACTGAACATTGTATTTTTATTTTATAACCTGCCTTCATTTAGAAATATAACAATGTATATATAGACAAGGATGTTATTCAAAAGTGTAGTTGACATTTAAAAAAAATGTTTTTCCGCAAGATGTTCAATCTGTTAAAACAACTGCATAGGCATAAGCGTTTGTTCGGAATGGCCCTTTGTACGTCCGACCAGGACAAAAGAGCTTTCCTATCGACAGCTCTTGACATGAAAAAGCTTTTTTGCGAGCGATAAGGAACTTATACTCGGTTATAGGCATGCTAGTACCAATCTTACAGCTTTGAATGACAGCCTTCCTAGTACCCTTAATATAAACGGAGACAAGCAATTGTTAAGGGTGATGAACCATTTGTGGTTTAACTCCGGATACACTAACACCACACTTATTTTTGCTTAATGCTAAAATGTTTATACTTCATAACATCAGTGATAAGCACTGATGAATTCTGATTTAAAGGATGCGGTAAAGGAAGTCATACTTAATTGAAGCCTTTCAACTTAGTCTAGTAAAACATCTGTGAACAACCTCAGGTAAAACTTAATCTTATTTGGGATTGATTACAAATTTCCATGCGCGGCAGAAGGCACTTACCATCAATTGGCCGCCGATCTATTGCAGGTCTGTTGCTACTTATATATGAAAAAAAATATTTAGAATGAAAGTGACTGATATATTTGTGATACGAAGACAAAACTTTTTTCCATCTCGTTTTGTGATTGTTTTACTTTTTAATTGACATAAATGTCTTGTGTCTTGTGACATAATCACAATGACAACAATAACTACTACCACTATAAATGCTTCTTACGTGTAATATGTAGTTCATTCACATAAGTAAAACTATAGTTTATATTATATTTGTCTAATCTGATCTATTTGATCTAATCTTATGTATTTAAACGAGCAATTCTTGTATATATAGATATATCAATATCCATATATACAATTGGGGGTTTTTCGGCTCAAGGAATCGATTTATCAAGGTTCTAGGTCCGAGAAAAGCTCGGTTTCCAAGATATACGCATTTGAAAAAAGTAAAAAACTCTTTCTAGGATA
>DWTU01002484.1:0-11439 GCA_018251515.1 Cecropterus confusis | reverse complement strand
GCGGTTGCCGACTAACTTATATATAAGGCGACCATCTTAGTCCTTGGGAATAGCAACGCATCTGTGACTGACTTCAGATAGAATTCCTGATCCATATGAAGTTGCTTACAGATGACCATGAGCGGCAGCATCCACTTACGATCAGGTGAACTGCATGACAGTTTTTGCTACTTCAGTTTGATTAAAAAAAATAAAAACGGATGATAAATTTAAAAGTATGATGGGCTTCGAACTTCGTGTCTTATCTGCGTAGTCACACAAGATAGTGCATCTTAGTTCGGGGCTACATTTATTTTACTTTGCTCCGTATATTTTATTTTGCTTGGCGGTACAAACTACTGCAATCATTTTCACGACACTCGGCAACGAAATACACGTACGTGATGCTATTTAATTTCAACGAGTTACCTTACTCTCATATGTGACGTGAAACTAATAGGATGGGTCTGTTCAGTACACGAGAAGTGAAAAATATTTCTTTGACACACTTAAAGAGACTCGTAGAAATCTTTCTTTTTTAATATCGCCTTTTCGTAACTTTATTTTTTTCATACAGATATGTCGTGAATAACACAACTCTCATAAATGTCAGAGGCTATTAAGGCACAAAATGCAGAAGGTGGCTGGACCTTCTTTTTTATTAGATTAAGGTTACAACCGAGCATGTAGTGTACTTGAGTGGTAAGTGGCTATTGCTGCGCATGAACATCTGTTAACAACTTCCTTTAAAAGAGGGGTTCTATCTGAAGTCGATCACAGATGCGTTGACTCCCGAGGACTAAGATGGTCGCCTTATGTGACCCGTATTAAGTAAACCGGTAACCTCATCTTTCCACCAAAACGCAAGAACTGCTTTACAATTGAAATAGGCGTGGCGATAGTACCTCCCCAGCCAACTACACTAGTTCTACCATCTGGAAAATCTTCCTATGTAGCATCAACATCTACTGCGGTTATTAACACGCATGCTAGTAGGGTGATTTTTGGCAAAAAAACTCATTAGGGGAGGTCTATGTCCAGCAGTGGACGTCAAAGGGCTAGCTCGGTAAAAATTTAGACAATTATTTGTTCTTTAGCTGTATATATTGGTAATATGAAGAATATATTGAATACTAAAAATACTCGTATTTTAGTAATACATAATATGTAGTAAGAATACATTATGCATGAGTTTGCACGTAAATTACATATTGTATATGTAAGTATGTTAATGTTGACTAAAAATAGTAGCGTGATTATATTAATCTTTAATAATTAGGAATTACGAAAATCATTATTCTAAATCCCTAATTTTCTAAACAATGTTTATAAATTGAAACCATTTCTTCACCTATAATAGTCTTAGCCCGATGACTAATTCTCACGTAATTTTTCACAAAATAACAACCATTTTTTTCAACCACGACTTGAGCTTTCTGAAAGGATTTTTTCACGTTTCACGTAGAAACGGCTGGATTCTATTACGTTCATGTCACGAACAGCGTGACTCGTCAAAGTGATGATATGTCTGTGTTCATTTAGTTTTGACGTATCGTAAAATGCTTGGTATGTCGGACAGGTAGATTTATTCATGGGGCACAATAGAAGTAATGGATGAATCAGTGTAGTTCGCCCGGGGAGTTCCCTCCGCCACACCTATTTCTAGCGTGAAGCAATTCTTGCGTTTCAGTGGAAGGGTGTGGTTACAGGCTCACTTATGTATGTGGTAACCATCTTAATTCTCTCGGGACTAGTCTGTGATAGAAATTTAGAGGCAAATGACACGATATTGAAGCTCTACTTCGAATTGAAGCACTTTGTTACGCTTTATAGCAGACCCGTCGTCTATTAGATTTTTAAATGGTCAATGTTTTGTAAATTAAGAAGTTTTATAGTTAATTCGCTAAGACTTCTAAACCAATGCCAAGCAGTTCTGGAAAGTAAATGCTAGAAAACAATTAGCCCAGGATTTTAGCTGCAAGCTTCTCTCTGTTACTAAAATAAAAGCATTGTTCTGAACAAAATGAAAACACATTTTTCTTCACAATTTTTATGAAACCAACGCTAGATTTTTTACATGTAGCTGCTTTTATTAAATTAAAGAGAATTATTTATATGAGCCAAATTTAAGTAAGGTTTGTATGGATGTGCGGACGCTTTCGTGGTTTTTGTGGATCTACAAAGCTAAGCAATGTGTAATAAATAATTCATAATTAATTTCATATTATAGTAACAACGACACTAGCCACTGTGATGCTCTTGTAAAGTGCTCTATAATTTAGTGAAATTGCCATTAAATTGCCATTACATTCATTTCAGTCTTTCTAAATAAAGTTCAATGTGTCAGAAGCACTAATTTTAAAAGGTGCTTCGGGTTGATACCCATAATTGATAAAACTAAAATAACATAAACTTTCAAATTACAGACAAACACTCTTATTTTATTTCCATGTTTAAGTGACATACGCTATAAGTTGTACTCGTCGTTTCTTGTCATCGGTTTCCTCTCTTACGAGCAACTGTCACACTGGTTTCCCAACTTTAGCAGATAACGTGCACTTCGGTCATTAGTTGTTGGAGTTCGAACACAAATCGAAGTGTTTTAAAGACACTTACTTGATTTTATCAGCTGTTTGTTCTTGAAAATTTGATTAAATTATGGAGTTTTGGTATTAATTGGCAGAAAGATATTATAGTATGTTAATAAACGAAGCAAATAATAGACTTACCGGTTATTATCTATATTCAGTGACCAATAACTATTAGTGGTTTGTAGTGTGTTTCAACACTCATCACTTACTGTGGTGTGTTTCAAGGATATGGTAAAGAAAGTGTTTGAAAAGGAGCCCTAACATAATCTTAAGAATCTAACAATATAAATATATTTAAAATTATCTGAGTGACGTACATTTCATAGTTTTACGTATGACAGAATTTTACATCTTTTGATTTTTGATACGAACTATTTATACCTAAAAACCTGACTTAGGTTTTAGTTTTTTACGACTAAACAGAATATGTTCAGGCTGTTTATAAAAGCTTAAGATAGGACTGAATCGTAAACATGGGAACAAAAGTATCGCGAAAAAATACCCTGAATAGAAAATAAATATTTTGCAAGGCCAACATATGTGCGCAATCGCTTGAGGCAAAAGATCTTTTTTAAGAACACACCTGTTCTAAATTGTAGAAAGCTGAATACAGTTCAGGTAGAATTCTTTAAGAATATTTGTGAGTACTTAAAAAAAAATATATATTTATTTATGTGTTTCTGTATGCTTGAGTATGTTCGTTTTTTATACATGTTTGTTTAATTGCATGTAAAGAAATATTTAATATATAAAATTAGTGGCTACTGTATTTTAAGGATATGTATATGTATAATTAAACCATTCTGGATTTTTTTAGATTAAAGAAAATATTTCATCAAGATATCCGGTTAGCTAATGTTATTGTTATTATCTGGGATTAAAGAAGCTTGGTAAAACATTCTCAATTGATACCCCGAAGGAGTGAGAAAATCCCCATACTGAGTCATATTAGTCGTATACGATTGCAGAATGCATTTATCCTAACCAGCTTTAGTGACTCGATATGCAAAGAACCCTGATATTGGCAATTTCATGTTTATTTTATACTACGGTGGAACGGCACAATTGCTGCGATGCGCCGCATTATTTTTCATTCGATATCGCTGTGGATTCCGCTTCAGGGACGATATTAGAAATACCTATGCTATATTCGGTGTTAAGTTTGGAATTTTTACTTGTCTTTATACGCAATAAAAACAACATTTTTTTATGTTACAAATTACCAGTACTGTATAGGCATGTGTCTCAAATCAGGTTCAAGTTGATCAAATATCGGTTATTATAGATCAAAATAAAGCGACTTGGGTAGATTTTGGTTTATGGTACTTACCAATTTCTTAGAAAAACTTAACTCCGGCTCAGATTCATGTGAGACGGATTAGTCTTCGGGGTATAGTAACAGAACTGAGATTCAGATAAAACCCCTGTTGTTTATGCAGTAGCTGACAGATGTCCATGGGCGTCAGTGGCCAATAACCATCAGGTAGACTCCATGTTTGTTTGCTATATGACTATTATGAAAAAAAACTTCTAATCTGTGTAGAAGCGTTTTATATTTTTTATTTAGGATCGAATTATTTTGAAACCAAATTAAATCGACTTTGGACATACCGAATTGATTAATAGTTGAGTTTGCGTTTAAATTTAATTTAAAATGTAATCCCTCAACTACAACCAGAGACGATTCTTGCTACACTAGGGAAACATTTTTCACTCCTCGTGTACCAAAGAGACTGGATCCTATTACGTTAATGTCACAAGCAGAGTGACTCGTCAAAAAATAGATGATACCATGTTTACGGCTTTTGTAAGGGAACGTGTGTTATTTAATCAAAAAGGGAAACTTGATACAATTTTCAAACATACTTTGTAATTAGGTAACCATCTTTTATATTGTTTTTATAATATAGAAGAAGCAAAGGAGCAAGCAATTCACTTGATGTTATATGGCTCTGTCGTCTATATACGAGTATATTTGAAATACATATGATTAAAGACTTAGTCCTAAGGTTGGCCATAGATGAGGATTTCGTTGGAATGCGCCAAATGTATTATTTACCAAAGTTTTCAATCCAAAAATCTGTTTCTTTTGCGTCTGTTCGTAATAAAATAACATACAGATCAGAACTTCTCTTCTGACCTTATAGAGACTCGTATCACAAGCTTCTCCTGATTGAGTGTTGAGAACTTAGATTGGGGTTAATAATCAAAGTTTATACTCAATTATGAAAAATGAAAACGAAATTCAGATCTAGCTTTCGTTAGATAAACTATTTAATTAGAGGTGGGACGTTATAAAACTTCAACGGGACCAAAACAATTACGACTACTACACTATTTAAACTATGAAAACATTTTGTATGCTCGTATAATATGGCTTAAAATAAAAACATTAAAATACAGTTTCAAAGATAAAGCGCTTTCATGAATTCGAAACTGTCAATTAAATTCATTCAAGTCTTATCACAATTATTGTTACAGTAAAAATGTCACGCCCTATTTACTGTGAATAACAGGAATTCGAACACGAACAATACGAAAAATTGGGTCAATTTTGTCGTTATCATAGACAGTCTTATGGGTATGTTTTGGATTCCGATGCCATTTTATATTTTAACTCATTGAGTATTCAGAATAAACTCGGTGAAAATAGTGGTAGGTAGGTTTGGTAGGTAAACAGTTTTTAGAATATTCAGAGTACTATGTAAGTGTAGGAATTTTGTAACCCCATTTCACTTATTAAGAGAAGATCATTAGGTTCCAATCTATGCATTAGATTCAACTGTCTCACTTTACATTATTAGGTTAATGATCATCAATGAGAATCAAATACAGGTTAAAACATATTTTAAATTATATTTTCTATTTACAATACAACGAGAATTAGTTTAAGTCAAATATGTTAAAAATATTATCTTGATACCTGATATAAAGAATTTAAATGTAATAGAAGATTGATTGAAAGAAACAATATACAGACTAATTGCCATTACCTGGTACTTGGTGTCTTGTTTTAAAAATCGATTTATGTGTTTTAATACGTTTATAGATGACCCATCAAATTCGAGCGAGCTACACCCATATTTTAATTAAAGAAATATAACATTCGCTCGTAGAAATTCCACTACAACGTCACGGCGGAGGGTACCCCTCCTTAACTAAGCTTAACTAAGTCAGGCCTAGTAAACCGAATAAAGCGATTAACGATGTGCCTAAGCCTGTGAACGTGACGATTACAGAGTCCTCCTATTTTATCTAGTCTATCTAGTCTCTAAACTTAGCGGTACCCCGCCGCGTCATTTTAGTACAGTTTTAACAAGCGAATATTATATTTCTATATTTAAAGGTATGGGTGTAACTCGCTATAATTTGATGGCTCATCTATAAATATTATTTTTGGCTTTTTAAATGGTAGCCTACTTATCTTTATAGGTTGGGGTGTTTTTAAATTTTAATATTTTATATTATTTTCAATTTTCTCAACTACATTTGGTATTGTATGTTTAGATATTGGCCTGAACGTATATATGTGTATACATTACATCAAATACGAGTTGATGTCATGTATATAATGAGATGATGCATTTGGTATGTGTATTATTATATTAAATATTTAAAATTTCACCTACCACAGCTTTTATCAATATGACGGATTCGATGAAATTGGCAGTCACACGTCAATTCTTTCATTTGATCCGCTACTTGGGTATATTTGATAATATCCGATTATTCATTCCAACTTTCGCCCCCTATACATTGTAATTAACTGATCCGGTGCTAATAAAACATGTCTAATTCTAATATACACCTCATTCCCTTTCATTTGAAACCGCACTTGGGTATATTTGACAATATTCGATTACTCATTCCCACTGTCACTCTCATATCTACTAAATGGCTCAACCAACTTGAAACTGGAATGATGAAACATGTTTAATTATAGCATACTCGTTATGTCCTTTCATTTAATACCCCACATGGGTATATTTGACAGTATTCGATTATTCTTCCCCAATTTAAACTACCATATTAAGTAACTGGCTGAAACGATTTTGATAAAACTTAATTAGTTACAATGTACACGCCATCCTCTTTCATTTGATATCCCACTTGGATATATTTGACAATATTTAATTTTTCGTGCTCACTTTAACTCCCTATATTTAATAAATAGCTAAGCCGATTTTGATAAAACATGTCTAAGTGTAAGTTATTTATTATGCCCTTTCATTTGATACTCCACTTGTGAATATTCAAAAATATTTGATTTTACATCACCACTTTCACCATCTATATCTAATAACTGTTTGAACTAATTTTGGTAAAACATGTTCAAGAACAAGCACCCGGAAACTTGTTACTTAGCAAAAAAAAGCCGCATCCAAATCGGTTCATCCGTTTAGAAACTTCATTTGCACAGATACACACAGACAGACATAGCAGTCAAACTTATAACAACCCTCTTTTTGCGTCGAGGGTTAAAAACAAGTATATGAAACTTGAATCTACCCAAAATCTAAAGTAATTTCCAAAGGACCATTGGTATCATTATTGTCACTCCAAGAAACCCAATCCGATATATAGTCGTAGATACTCAGGCATTGGTTGTCAGCTGTAGTTAACTGGAACGTTTCTTGTCGTCGGTTTCCTTTCGCCGACAATCGTCTGACTAGTTTGCTCAACGAGAGTAGTGATTGTTCATTAGTTGTTGGAAGTTTGAACGGATCTAATAACTTCTTGTGAGCTTAGCTTGTTCTAATTTGTTGTGCTCTTCGTACAAGACCAGGTATATGTATACCATGTATATATAGATAATACTCTTTAGTGGGATATAATATTTAGCCTTTGGTATCAAGTATATTTTGAATGGACATATTATATCTTTAGTAGGTTAGTAGTGAAGTTTTAAAAAATTGTATTTATTCTCAAAGACACAGATCAAACTGACACAATGTAAATGTTGCCAACGTAAGAGCATTACAATGAGCCGATACAAATTAAAAATAATAAATATATGGTTGCTTTAAATTTCCAACAGAAACAAATAAAGTAATACAATGCTACTTAGCTGATAAATAATTGTTTAAAAATGTCACTTACACAAGATTTTTATTTATAAACCCGATACAAAAAATGTTAATGGTGGCAAAGTCATGAATACCTACGTACATAATCGCTCCAGGCTAAAGTTTACATTCAGAATTTCAACGTAGACTGACCTCGTGTTTCACAGATTCGGTTGGCTTAATTCAGCCTTATTTCTTTCTTTTATTTAAAAGTATTTTTTGCGCGTAATTACAGTGTAATAACATTGTCAAGAATTGAGTCCCAAGCCGCTAAACCGCTTAAACTGGAAATACTAAAATGTTTTATGAAATAGGATTTAGATATACATTTAAAAGCTAGGGATTTTATTAAAAATAATAACCGTCGCGTAGAACGGATAATTTAAATGAACCAAGGTTTCCAAAACATGAATGAAGTATTTTTTGTTTGCTATATTTGGAACAAATGAAAAAAGACCAAAGAAAAGAGAGCTTTATTTCTATTCTTAGATGTTTGAACCTGTTAATAATGAAAAGGAGTAAATCCTTAAACAATAGGCGTTTTATAACTTACAAAATAAAAGCAAAACATAACGGAATACAAAATTTTAATTTATTTTTATACAGTGTACTTGTATTCTTTTTTGAGTTAAATTTCTTTCGAAATTATAGGATTAAAGTGATCAAATGTAAATTATTTTTAACACCCGACGCAAAAAGAGGGGTGGTATAAGTTTGACTGCTATGTCTTTCTGTCTGTGAAAACGTAGCTCTTAAACGGGGGAACCGATTTGGATGCGTTTTTTTTTATTAGGAAGCAGGTTTCCAGGCACTAGATCTTAAACATGTTTTAACAAAATCGTCTAGCCATTTACAAAGTATGAAGCGTGAAAGTGAGGATAAAAAAACTAAATGCTATTAAATATTACTAAATGGGATATCAAATGAAAGGGCATGACAAGTAACTTATATTTAGACTTATTTTATCAAAATCGGTTCAGCTATTTTCTAACATAGGGGTTGAAGAGAGGTCAAAAAATTTTATGTTGTCAAATATTGGGTATATTTGACAACATAAAATTTTTTGACCTCTCTTGGCAAATGGGGCAATAAATAAAAGAATAATTGAATATTGTCCAATATGTGGGATATCAAATGAAAGGGCAAGACGAGTATGCCATAATTAAACATGTTTCATCAAAGTAGGTGGAGCCATTTACCAGGTTTGTGTGGTGAGAGTGAAAGTATGTGAAAAAAAAATCTGTCTATTCCATATGAAAAAAGTACATGTACGGAAAACTTTGCGGGTTAATAAAGCGGTAACTTGTAAAAATTTGCATTACAGACGAACGCCTCAATTGTCGAACTCAAGCTCCCCAAGGCCGAACGTAAGCACAATCATAATAGATTAGGGACAGGCGCCCTAAGCCCAAACTTTTGTATGCCTCTTCTTTTTTGTGATTTATGCCTTGTATAGAACTGTTTTGAGTGAGTAATAGATTATGGTTACATATATCAATAATATTTGTACATTTACATTACATTATAACGTATTTATTTCTAGTATATCTGTGGAGATAGGCGATTTTTTGTTTATTTAATTGGAGTGAGAGTTTGCTGTTGCCAGTTTCTGCCTCACAATATTTTTTTTTCGTCATAATTACCTCAAAGGTCGTAGAACGTCAAATATAGTTATAGAAGACAAATGTCTTCTATACAACTTAGTCCTCAAAAAATTGTACCACATGAAAGCTATACGTAAAACAAGTCTACACATTAAAGATCAAATTCTACTATCTCCATCTACTAAGAATATCTAAGCTAGAATTTGTTACGGTAGAATTCCTGGTACTAAGAACATAAATAATTTTATCCCCCAGCGCATTCTTCCTATGCCTTTACGCCCGGACTAGAATAATAATATAACGATAGATATTACTAAAAACCTTAATATTTCTGTTAGATTACTCTCCCATTGTTATAACAATTAAAGGGTTTTCGCTTATATTTACATATTACAGAGCTAAAATGAGAATTTCCGCCCTAAGGGATTATACGTAATACAAGTATTCAGAGCTCAAACGTGTCAATACAGAAAGGTCTTCGCAATTTTCTTTTACATTATATACACGCACAAAGGCTTATTTGCCGTTAGTAGCTTTTGTGAAGAAATTAAGTACCAGCAAACTTGTATCATGAGACCTGAAAACTCTTTTGTACAAATATGTTTATATCTAGTAGCGACTACGGGATTAAGTACAAGAGATGGTTAGCAGAGTCTTTTTTGCGACGTTATTTATACACTACGGTTACCAATATAGAACACCAGGTGCAAAAAATATGGGAAAATCTCTTTTTAATTTTATTTATGTAGAAGTAGCATGGGTGGCTAATTTTACTTTGGGCTACTAGAAGTAATTTCTTAGAAGCATTTGTATTTCGACTTTCGAAGCATAAACTATTATTTGTATAAAAACTATTATATTTAGATATAGTCTGTCTTATTACTTTATGGGATGTGAGGCGGTGGTGTAAAGTAGTAAATTATACAAAGTTCAAACACTTACAGTCAACGGTTTATTACAAACACAGTTTATAACACACTACAAAATAAGAAGGAGACAAGTAAGTAAGCGATAGAAAACAGTGCACAAGATGAAAAGAAGAAAGTCACAGTAACACCAGACAGTTCACAATAGATACAGCTAAAATAACAGCGGAAACGTAAGCAAAATGACAGTGCTAAGCGGCGCGGGCGATGCGTACGAACGATGCGAGACCACTAAAGCGCCGGCGCATCGAGCGGCGGCCGGTTGCTACGCGAGTTGGATAACGGTACACCTTAGCGCGCACCGTTTCCACTGCACCCGGCAACCGGCCGAATAATATTTTATTAAATATTGATGTCGCCGTATGTGTTGTGAAATGTATATGTATGTAAGGGTCCATGTATGTGTGCGTGTATGTATGTATATGTGTATATATGTATGTGTATGTGGGAGAACCCCACATCGGCGGATCTGTCATTGATTTTGACTTTAATAACCCTTGAATCTTGAAACTTGAAAACGGCGGGTGCATTTCTTAGCGTAAATTTTTAATATTTTACATTGATCAGTGGAGTTTGTATATTTTACTATTTAAAACACGTCTAACTTCTAGTAAATTAGTTTATTTATTATTATATAATATTCTTGGTAAGTCATAATTTAAGTTTCTTCCTATTAAGTCAAATATTAGTCACCGCAAGCGTCCTAAACATAATAAAAAAATATGTAAAACATGCAATAAAAAAAACGAAAGAATAGTCACAGTAGCCACCCTAAAAATGACCACAATTGTATATGTGACAGTGATGAAAAGCTGTCGGTACCTGTTAAAAATCCATCAGATGATATTGAAAGAGCTGTAAGTTCGGTTTCCACTCAGCCCACTCCAATACACGTCAGGTTTTCCTTAATTCAGATATTTCCCCTCATACAATACATATTCAACGTAATCTTCTATATCTCCCAATGATCCAATAAAATCTTTTCATATCATTAATAATCTTTTCACCCTATATCATTTGGAAAATTATTACAAAAATATATTTTTAAAAATATTGTTAATGATAGTATTACAGTACCATTTGGCTGTGGGGAAATAGTAAAAAGAAGACGGCTTAATTATAAAGTAATGGTTGATGGCTCTCCTGTCTGGAAACCTTCACAAACTGTAGTATTAACTTTTGATGGCCAAATTTTAACTAAAAATGTTTACATATGCTATAATGCACTTAGTGTTCAGTTATATACATACTCTAGCATCCAATGTTACCAATG
>DWTU01002483.1:0-11441 GCA_018251515.1 Cecropterus confusis | reverse complement strand
AGGATTTTTGTGGAAGCTTTCAATAAACGTCTTCTACGTTACAAACGGCATTTTATTACCCATAGCTCGTAACAGTATGTAATCTAAGTTTAGTATACAAGATACAAAAAAATTCATAAACTTATAATCTTTGCACCCATCCCTTAAAATGGGGGGGTGGAAGTTTGTATGAGATTTCAAAATGTTAGGGTATTTCCTGAAGTGCTAGAAAGCCGAAATTTGGTATGTACACAAAGTTCACTATACAGAAAAACACTATCGTGCCCGCAGATAAACTTATAACTTTGGCCCCCCATCCCCTAAAATGGGGGAGGGGGTGGAAGTTTGAATGAGACTGTCATCAATTTTATGAATTAGGCAAAAGGCAAAGACCGAGAATGGACCATAAAAACTGGCACTAATGATGTGCAACAAATACACCCTGCAAAGTTAGTGATTTGATATTACTACAAATATAAGTATATATACATCAATGAAATGCGTGAAAACATTTTTTAACAAAAAAATGTCTTACTTTGTGGTATGGAAGTCTGTCTTATATTTTGGTATTTTTTTATTCCTAATGTAATTAAATTACATTTAGGTAAGTAGGTGGCTGGTAAGTACCAGCCACCTACTTATTTTATTATTATTTTATCTTTTTATTTCCATCCATCCATCAGCCTTTCGATGTCCACTGCTGGATGTAGGCCTCGCCTAGATGGCGCCACTCCAACCGGTCCTGTGCCTTCTGAATCCAACGGTTTCCCGCTGACTTCTACAGGTCATCAGTCCATCTGATTAGGGGGGGAAATTTGCTCTCTTTGCCTAAACATAGTCATCACTCGAGGATCTTTCTTCCCCATCGGTTATCGGTCCTTCGGGCGATGTGGCCGGTCCATTGCCACTACAGCTTGCTAATTTTGAGCGCTATGTCGGTAAGCTTGGTTCGTCTACGAATTTCATCGTTGCGAATCATGTCTCACAATAACGTCATATAAAAATATATATTTTTATATATGTATAAGATCAGCCCATCTAGAGCTCTTCAGTCCTAGACGGACTGATTGCTGACGGTCGCGAATGTATGATGAAAACCACTCAAGAGCAGTTGGAGTGAAATTCAGATTTGAAAAAACGGACAGGCGAATTTCATGGTCGACTGTGTTAAAAGCGTTTGAAAAGTCAATTAGCGTGGTGCTACTGCAACCATTCTGTCATTCATAGCCTAGCTTAATCATCAGTAACTTTAATCAATGCAGTAGAGTTACGACCGGTGGTATGACCGGGACGGAACCCAGATTGATACACGTTCAGTAGGTTGATTATTTACATAAGTGGAGACTTGCTTATCATGGTACTTTCATTATCATTTGCTTGTTTTGAAAATACATATATAAAACAGACCTTAACTTGTCCTATTAGTAAAAATCGTAGCATATTGGCAAAGTTATAAAGTTCATGAAATAGGACTACACTAGTATTATGTTGTTTTTTGTAGTCTTGCAAATATTTACCTACCCTTATCTGATTGAAATTCAATTACAGGGCTTCACTCCGCTGTTTTACTATCCTATCAAACCTTTCCACATACTGTAGGCTTATTTAGTATAGAATTTCCAACTTAATCAGACTATAGTATGCGGTAAGCCTAAGTCTATAGGGGTGAAATGTGTCAACAATCACTCTATACTTCACCCAGCTATACAATACAGAGTCGTTGCTCTGTTAAGCCTGTTATGCATGCGTGGCATAGAGTGGATTTCCACATTATGCCTAGAAAATGTTTGACCTGATATTCGATCCCTTCCACCAGCAATGCTCCAGTCATGTGTGGCGATTTGTTGACTTGAGGCATAGTTGTGGCTGAAGTTCTATTTGTTGTTGTTTAAGTTCCTAATATATTCTGCAGAACGTTTTATAGTATTTTGGCAATGGGGAAGGTATGAAGTTCATCTATTTTTAACTAGCCGTATCTCGCAATTTCACCCTTGTTTAAAAAAATAATGTAACATAACTTTAGATTGTTGTACAGAGTAGGTGGATTTTAATGAATGTAATACTAAATATTAAATCAAGGTACGTATTATCCTTCTTTCCATTATAACAAATTAAATCAGCTGTCAAGGTGATATAGGCGATTTCATATTAACCGCCAAACAGACAGACAAAAGTTCTAGAGATAATAAAAAATTCCATTTTTACTTATTCTCAATCCTGCAAAAGTTTGTTTTAGTTTTACTTTTACAAACTTAAATGTGACTTAGACGTGAGGACTTTTCATTTTTATTATATGTATGGATATCTTTTAAACGTGTGTTCTGTTCTAGTATATAGAGAGGATAATACACAAATTTTAGTCACGACTTTTGGCGATTGACGATAAGTGATATAAGAAAATAAATTTAGTGCAATGTCTGTATTACTTTTCCTAAATATTTGGGAATATATTGCTGAGTAAAGTTAATTATGGACAATACTCTAACCATGTATTTTATTTATCTATATTTAACAGGACATTGATAAATCTTTCGTTTATTATTCGGTTTTATTACTGAAACGCATCCTCATCAAAATAAAAAAATGCCTGTATCATTCATACATAATATAGCGTCCTTTATATTATCATTTTGTTATTTCGCAGTCTTAAATCTGACAAATTTTATTTCTTTCTCCATACTACAGAAGATGTTATCACAAAAAGAATTACGTTCTTGCGTAACGCGAGTTCTTGCAACATTTATATCTTTATGAAAGCTCTCGATCCTTTAAGATAAGAAGTAAAGGTTTAACGACATAATCATCACCCGCAGATCCGCACAGGCATGGTGCAGGTGTCGGACGGCAAGTCGCGGCCGCGGCCCGCGCGGCTGGTGCTCACGATGGACGCGGTGACGGTGCAGCGCGAGGCGCCCGTGCCCGCGCACCCTCCCCGGGACCGCTCCGTGCCGCACGCGAGGGTATGTCCTGTTCGGATTGTATGAACTAATCTGTGAGCTGTCATCAAAGGTCCAATCTCAAATGTCCCAATTATGGCAGTGATACCCAAACTCAGCCTCTCACGTGCACCTCTGATTTTGTCATGTTCGTGTTAAAAGTTATTTATCCCTTTATTTGATAATAAATGAAAATCGCAAAGAAACCTGCACGCCTAAGAGTTAAAGTTAAAGAAAGTTAAAGCCTCTCAGAATTAGTATTTTCTTCGACGTTTTTAATACATCTTCCCCCAAAGAACTGCGTTGAATCTATAACGAGTTATCACAAAATGTAAAACATGTATACCGATTTTTACATGATTTTTACTTGTCGCTAGACCATTTAAAATATAGTTAATTGTAAGTTTGATGATCCGCAAAGTTTAGCATCATGAATATCATCATGATGTGACGATAAATGTGTATTATTTATTTATAGATAAAGAAAAATATAAAAAAATAAAAAATTGTAAATTAATAAATTAATTATAAAAATTATTACTGTCTATCGCGTACGGTGTTTCTTGCTGTATTCGTTTCTAATATTCTGTTTTGTTCATACGACGTGACTTCACGCCTTCGTACGCCAGGCCTTAAATCCTATTGCCCGTTTGTATTCAAGACGCCATATAAATATGATGAAATATTTATTTTGTCCTGTCGTCCTCATAAGGACATTTACAAACATAATTCGTTTTTGTTGCAACCTTACAATAAGTACGTTTTGGTCCAGGAGCGCATGGTCCAAGTGACCCGGCAGAAAGTCGGTGGGCTTGGACTGAGCATCAAAGGCGGCTCGGAACATAAGCTGCCGATCCTCATCTCAAAAATCTACAAGGACCAAGCCGCAGACCAGACGGGACAGTTGTTCGTTGGCGATGCAGTTATTAAAGGTAAAAAAATCCTTTATTTGTCTGCAGGCAAATTTCAGTAGATCCCAAGATTTCAACTCAAAGCCACTAAACTCACAATATACTCTATAGTAATTGTTGGTAACAATAGTAATAATAATAATTATTTGCCATTAAATTAACAATCACAATATGTCAAATTCAGCTATAACTATATATCGTACAAATAGTATATTGTACGATATATAGTTTCATAGGTTTACGTTAAATTATTAAATAATCATATTTATCACACGACTTACCTGTATTTTATTTATAACTGTAACCGTAACTGAATTCGTGCCTGAAAACCAATTAGGTGATGTTTTCCGTGCGAGGTTTCTACAAACTTCATCAAAATAAGCTGTTCATCGTCCCGTTTCGTCATCGCTTAATAGAGATAAAGCCAACATCGCTATTCTTCCCCGTGTAAAATGAGCAAATCTGACGTTTTTCTTTTATCCTTTCGACAAAGAGGCGAAGGTATTACAGCGTTGTATCGCAGGCTGCACTACTTTGTGCCGTGTTATCTGGGAAATAGGTCCCCGTATTTTCATCGGCATAAAAGCGCTCGGCGCCGGCACAGAAATGTCCATTTCCAGCCATTGTCACCGTTACTCCTGCAACAATTCTCAATGTAGTATTGTGGGAGTGATGTTCAGTTGTTTCTTTGTGATTTGTCTTATTATTTCACGCTCCAGATAGATATATAGGCATTTTAGGCGAACACATCTTTCATTCATGGGTTTATGTTTTCCATTTCTATATTATTAACATTTATATTAATCGGAGATGCATCGTAGGAGCTTATTTGTTTCCTCGCTTCTTCTTCTTGTTATATCGTAATGATTTGTAGAACCAGTATCATGTGATGGGTAATTAAATTATTCAACGCTAGAGCAAATGCAGTTCTTACGCCAAAACAAAACGAAACAGCGCACTAGTTTTGCGATGCTTAGTTAAGATATTTTTAAATATACGGGATTGTCATTGTCTTATTGCCACATTAGCATTTTTGTTCGAATCCTTTGATACATGAACAATCTTTCGCTAAGTTTTCATCGCCGTAAAAGCAAAGAGCATCATTGTTACTCTTGTACTGATTTGAAGAAGTAGTACGCAGAAGCGACGTTGCATTCAGTAGTTTCAAAACTAGTTAAGAGTTCGTCTTCAGGCGCATAATACCAACTTTTAGTTGCATCTTCCGCGACGAAAGCCCTTAATATAATTAATTGGCTTTCGCTTCTACTACTTGTTGTTGAATATTCGCTTCCAGTAGCAGTTCTGTGTAATTTATTGATTTTTTATACAACTGTAGCGTGTTTTATTGGATTGGTTTGCATTTCGACCTAAATCGGATCGAGTATGCACTTGAATTTTAAGATAAATGTAAAAAAATGCGTATTTGCTTACAATATATGATCATATCACTTTAACACATCCATACATTAATTTCGTTAAATAATATACTTAATGTATATATAATGTCCACCACATATTTCACAATAGTCACTATTGTGGGAATTTATCATTCTAAGTTAACATCGCAACAAGTTAACATACAAATTTCGCATAGCATCTGTGAACTGATTTCATTCTATATCGTAGGTCGTCATTATTGCCGAATCGTACAGTGGATCGGTCATCAGTGTTTTTCTTTGTGTATGGCCGTGGCACCCAAGACACGGAAGTATATTGTAACGATATCCACGGATTAGAGCAATAAATAAATGATTCCTTTACATAAGTCGACGTGTAAATGCCGTTTTAAAGTCAAAGAAGCTCAAAATCACATCTCATGTATTGTTAAATTCTGCTGTCCAAGGACTATGACCGCGCAGGCACGCGCCGGATGTCGTTTATGGCACGTGTCTGCAACATGCGAGTAGTCTATACGAATGTGAATAGTACGCATTTATTGAAATTCTCGGATATTATTTGTGTATTCCCAGAACATCTGCCACAGTAAGCGTCTGTCCATACTGCTTCGCTTGTCACGTTCTGCTCGTGTTTCTTGTTTTGGGCAAAATTAAAGCGTGACTCGATGAATCCATTTCATTATTTTGTATCAGATATTTTGTGATTGTAGGTAGAATTTTATTTAGTAACGAAATATATAATGAGTTCATTATAATAACAGGTTGTTATTCGTATGTATTATATATATACATATATTAATTATCGTTTGCTTTAATGGCAAATAAATTAATGTGCCTAAGAGTTCATCAACCCAATAGTTTTTAAATGTCGGTTGGGAGATGAGTGATGTCTATCGATTCGTGGTTAATCAGCTCATGTTGTTATTCTATTAGGTTACCTATGCTCAGCAATACGACACAATGGGTTAAACATAATCGTTTCTGAAATAATCTTTTGAACACAGCCGTTGTCAGTTTGAAGCTTTGCTATATTTGCCAAATTATCTGAATTATCTGAACTTTGAAGGTCATAGAACTCTGTGCTTCGACTCCGGAAGTACCACCACCTATTTCTGCCTAATAACAGCAGTGTAATGCGCTGTTGTGTTCTGGTCTGAAGGATGTGGTAAGGGAAACACTTTTCCGTGGCATTCCATCTTAGTCCTCAGGGGTAGCAACGCACCTGTGACTAACCTTAGATGAGAATTATCTTATTATTCGTGTTGATCACAGATGTCCATGGATGGATACGGCGTCAATTTGGAGCGAAGCCAGTTCGATACTGACTCGTACGGGCTCTGAATGGGGAAAGTTTATAAGGCCGTAAAGTTATAGATACCGTTGTGAATTGGAATCCGTGTTTTGTTACGTGTGTACCTATTGTTTCCCTCCATTGTTGTTCCCTCCATTGGTTATCTATCGATTTAAAAATCATTGTAGTTAATTTCCGGGTAAACTCTAGAAGGGGGTATTGTTGTAGTCCCTAATCCTCGTTGTGCGTGTTGAATACCGCAGTAGTTGCTTTTCGTAGTAGGAAAATATTGCTGACCATCTCCTGCATTCCTCGATTTTACAATATCTGAAAGGTGTCATGACGACCTGCGTGGCGGAGCGATCTCTATACCGGTCTGACACGCGGTGGGTAACGTGTTCGAGTTTAGATTCTGTTCTGATACTAGGATTTTCTTAAACGCATTAAACACTTTCTTCGCGCATAGGAGCGTTTTTACATTTAGGTACTCGTGTTTTTATAGGCTCACTTAATAAGACTGATAATCACTATGAGATGAAGTCAATCACAAATACGTAATAACAAATTCAAAATTATTCCCGTACTGAAATATTATAAAATTTTTATATTTTCCAATATTTGGCGTCAATTTCCAATTCTGGACCGTAGCCAGTTCGATGCCGCGAACTGTCTCCTGTGAGCATTGAATGAGAAAAGTTCAAAATTTCATAATTTTATACGGCTGGGCTGAACGAGATTTCGAGTATTGTTACTTGTGACATTGTTTGGCATCAGTTTCGGCAACATGTTGGCTGCTCAGTGTAAATGACTTATTTCTCATAATTCTTTAAAAGTTACTTTTAGATACTTTAACTTCTATTTAAAGAAGGCTATTTATAGTATTATGGGTGAGGTAAAACAGATGAACCCTTTCAATGCCTAACATTGCCATCGTCTGTAGCAAGGGTCAGCGAGTCATTTCAAGTGGGGTCCAGATATTGTTGAAAAGTTCACAAAAGGTCCACGTACAGTGCTGACTCGAGGCAAGTTTCGATGACACCCCCTTGAAATATAGATAATTTTTCAAGTTTGTGTGTTTACAAGTTAATGACCAAAAAAAAGGTCGCCAGAATATGGCGCTGGGAGCGGCCTCTCTTTGAAAATATTATTGAAGTAAGGTAAATATTAGACAAAGTTTAGCGGTATAGAGTAGCGGCTATTTAAAGCAGGATTTTTATTCCACTTTGGGACCATGGCTGAAAATATATTCCTCCCCTATATTAAAGAAGGATTCGGAACCCCTAAAAAAAACCCCTAAACCCCTTGTTTGTACGAGTGTGATTGATAGGGGTTAACAAGTTTTACGGGTCTTATTATTAGCGCATAATGGTAACTTCATTTATGCTTACGCCTTTACCGTTATGCTTCCTTTTGGACGGAACTGCAAAAAGGGGTAACACAACTGAAATGTCGGCAGTCGCAAAATAAAATTGACTAAAAAATACCTATCAAGTAATATTCAGTTTTATGTAAGAAAAATAGAAGAGCTCAAGTAGTGATTCTGCAAAATATGGAGCAAGAGGCAAACTGTATTACATTTTTTAATTATGTCGCAAGTCCTCAGAGGCTGCAAAGCAATTGCCATTGGCAAATAGCGGGTACCTGTCTATAGAAGCAATAGCGGGTACCTATCTATAGCTAGAGTTTTCTTGGTTTTCTATTTTTTATTGTAATAGGAAGTAGTCTATTGCATTGCAAATTGCGACGTTCATGCTTAATTAAGTCCAATTAGAATAAAGTTGGACTGAAATGAGACGTAGCTGTGGTTCTATTTTTAAATAATGTTTAAGATTTAAAATAAAATAGCCTTTATTACTGACAACATACAATGTTATAAATAAAGAGTTTAATGAATAAAAAGAACTAAGATGTAAATTCTAAGATATAAAGCAATTTCTATCAAGTCTCTTAGTCCAGTTTGCCTCTTAATAGACGCCTCCTCTAACTATCTCCAATGAGCCCCGTCTCTCGCGACTCCTACAGTATGGCCCTGCAGTCTTCTTAATTTCTTCTTACGAATTACATTTCTTTTGCGGTCTTTGGGATTTCAATTTGTTATTTCTTTACACCACTTTTCACTTCAAGAGAGGAGTGGCTATTATTATGAACACAGGAATAGCCATTTATTGCTCAAGTTATCCCACTATGTATCAGTAAATTCTGGTGATTTGAATGCTTTGTTACAACGACATACGTAAAAGTCGTTACAACCGTAAATAGAAAAAAAGAAAATACACGCGACGAATAGATAGCCTCTTTCCTCTAGGAAGTCGGTTAAAAGGAATTAATCACAATGACGGTTGCAAACCTGTACGTATGTTTGTATGAATAAAACATTTTAAAAAGAACTTTTTTTTTCAGAATAAATTGCGTGTTTTTCAATAAAACTCCACAAGAAATGTTTATAATGTGAAGTGGAATGCATCATAATTACAGTGTTCCTTTCTATATAGGTCACGTTGAGTGATGAATGCTTTTGCGTATGTTGCAACAATAATCATCTACGATATTATTCGTGTATTGTTGAAAGTTACAACTGGTATATGCCTTTTAAAGAGGCCCGGGTTCTATTGTTGGAGTTATAGAAAACTATTGTATGAAGGTTTAAGTGGTAGGGATCAGGGACGTTGCGGATGCCGATTTTGGCACATCCGCGGATGCGAATGCGGCCGCAGAAATCCAAATCTATGCGGAAGCTCAGCATTTGCGGACGCGGATGCGAATATTCGCAATATCCCTGGTATGGACATCTGTAACAGGGGTGTTGCGGATGCCGATTTTTTCATATACGCGGATGCAAATGCGGATGTGGATTTTTAAAGGCTCACATCCGCGGTTATGGATGCGGATATCCAAATCTAAACGGAAGCTACGCATTTGCGGATGCGAATGCGAATATTCGCAACAACCCTGGTAGGGATTACGAATTTTTTACAGCTGTACACTAAGGGATAATATGTAGGGCGCTCGGTTAATTTAAAGTTTTGAGTTAACGCTAGGTTATGATAAATTGTGGGAATATGATTTAATTAGGTTAAGGACGGAAGTCAAAACTGTAGATCGTGGATAAATTAAATAAATGTGGATCATTTTTAAATTTGTGACGGCTCCTTTTTTGATCAATCATTATCTTTTATACTTACCATTACTATTTTATTATGCATGTTCATCTGTTTCCACCTTCGTGCAATGTTTTTAGGATTCCAACAAACATCAGTTGACAATCAAAGTTCGATGTTCGATTCTACCATCTCGTTGATTTTTATTATAGTTCTATTTATTTATAAGTATTCACATTATTTTATTAAACCAGTGATGGTCGAGTGTTACGAGTTTCTAGAATTAAGTGGCAGTGGCAGCTCACTTGACGTTTATAGCTTCTCGCCCGTTCCTCGTAAAAAGGAACAAAGGTTCATTACGGACTAATTTAAAAATGTCACGCAAATACTGAAAACTTGCGTGATAAACGTGTGCCGGGAATAGATTAGCCTCACGATCTGTGGCTGTTGTTTACTTTAGAAATTCCTTTGAATGCGTAGTACGAGTTCTTGAGTAATAATTTATTGATGGATTTAATATAGCTCCGCGGTTTGTGAAAGCCGATTACGTTACTATATCTAGTGGCATCGTGCGTTATTGACAGTTGGATGGACTACCGCTGGTTGCTAGATTTTATTGGTGCTTCTGTGCTTTGGAAGGCATGTTAAGTGATTAATCTCAGTTTTCATTCGACAGCAGCCTAAAAATGAGTTTGATAGTTTAACAGGGAGAAAATTCTGGGTTCGATTCTGTTGTTGTATTAATGCTAGAAATTTATACGCATGTGTACATAGAGGGATCCGGATTCGGGTTTCGGGAGCTAAAGGCTCGCCTTCAAAACCCGGTGAAGCTGTAAAGGCCAATAGGGTCAACAGCAACTACATTTAAAAAAAAGATCCGGGCACCCCATCGCTAGCTAGGCTAGCTGGCATAAGCGAAGCAAAAAAACAGAACGCCTTTGTTTCTTGTCGACAAAATTTAGACTATTTATTTCAGACACCGCCACACCACTATAACATAGTGTGAGAAAACATCAAGTGTACGAAGCATCATTTGATTAAAGTAAAATAAAAATAAAAACCTTTTATTTTACGTTCGCAAAAATTACAAATGGAATTGCACTTTAACCACTTTGAATTGAACAAGTTTCGCGACCTTGAACTATGCTTTTGTGCCTACATTCGGTAACTTTAGGTCTATAATTAACGTCATGTTAATTTAAGGTTATAGCCATGCATCAACCACGAATACGTGAAAATTTAAATTATTTCTAAGGTCAACTTTGTGATTACTAGTTAAATTTTAAAGCGTTTTGTAGGTTTGCGTCGTTATTTTAGTAAAAAATAAATACCAACGACATTGTAGTGTTTAATATTTATTCTTTTCTATTCTCGATTAAATGATCGTTGCTGAAAAACCTAGATAACCTTTGCGACAATTTATCTCAATTAATATTTATTGCAACTTGACTTCATATTCAAACCGTTAGTAAGAAAATAGCATTTATGCCAATATTTATATCATATTTTTATATATAAGGAACGCTATAAAATATATATTTATAATTTAGCAGTATAGCGAATAGACCAATCTTTCATTTAGACCAGAATATATACCTGAAGTCATTCTAGATGCGTTGCTGTTCCCGAGCACTAAGATGGTCGTCTCATATGACATTGAGCCGGCAACCACACCCTTACGATACGCAAGAACTGCTTCATGCTGGAAATAGTCGAGCCGGTGGTATCCCGGTCGGATCATACTGGTCGGAAAGGTGGTAGAACCAGTGTAGTTCGACCGGGGAGGTACCACTGCCACACCTATTTCTAGCGTGAAGCAGTTCTTGCGT
>DWTU01002482.1:0-11444 GCA_018251515.1 Cecropterus confusis | reverse complement strand
TGACTGGGAGAGAATGCCTATGGCATTAAGTCCGCCTTTGTACCACTCTAGGTATATAAGTATAAATAAATAAATAACAATGTAGAGTGTAAAAAAGTTTCAACACATATATCCTGAAGTTGTTTGAAGAATTCATACCCAATAACGCATAATTATATATAAATGTATGCAATTAGTACAATTGCAAGCAAAAGATGAAGCAAAACAGAAATTACTAGAGATAGTATAACATTTAGACATACAAATTATCACAATAAGATTGATTGCTTTTGTAATTTATGTTCCCAAAAATAATACCAACATTTGACTAAGAATGAACAAGACGATAATTACACTGTATGCAATTAATCGAATAACAGTAATGATTCGAATCGTTCCAGCGGATTCAAACTTCGTTAAAAAACAATCGGAGTTCAATTAGCTAACCAAACATTCCACTTGACCCAAATTTGACAGAGCTGACTGCAAAATATGGTCCGTTAAGGCAACCCTGCTAAAACCATGCCTATTATAAATACACTAAATTTAAACAATGTTATAATAAAGTAATTAATCAGGATGAAATGAAATGTGTTATGATTGCATAAAAAGTTACTCTTAACTAGCTGTGCCCCGTAATATCACCCGCGCTTATAACTTTAAATAATAACAACTTTTGATAGGATACATGGATTTTAACAAAATAATGAGTAGGTAAATGTTACCTCAACTGCTGTTAAACATATTCTGTGGTTTAAATATATTTTGTGGTTGTTCTGTTAAATATATTTGCGGGTTCAAAGAAAATTCTAGAAATATTGTAAGGCTCTTGGGAAACAACGACTGCTAGTCTCTACATAAGGTCTTATTATTAGAACATTCCGTTAACATTGCGTCTGTTGACTTACACTGTGCGTGCTAATTGATTAAAGGATATGATATTGTCAATAACTAAACAATATTGTTTACTTGCGTGTTTAGCTTTGTCACTTTTCAATGTTGATGTTTATTTCAATGTTATTTGAACCGTGACATTCTTATCTATACCACTGTTTAAAATTTAATATTACAATGACATTAAGTAAAGTATTGGTATCTAGAGAAACGTAACAAAGAATATACGTTAACATAACCTAAACGTGTTTAATTCTGCCGTCAAGTTATATATACATGGTAAACGCCAAAAAAAGTCAACTGATCATGTATGAAGGTTCACGTACAAGGCATTTCAAGATCATAAGTCCCGGTAAACGTATTTTTATCTTATATTCGTTCATTTTCATCTATTGTGGCTTCGGTCTTATTAAATACTGTACCAAAATTATGTTTTTATTATGTATTCTATGAAATATAAAACAATGCTTTGTCTTTCCGGAAAATAATAACATTAAACATAAAAATGTTTTTCTTAAAATTGTGTCATTGTTCTCGTTTCTATGTTCGTCTCTTTGTGACTATCGTGCCTGCAGTAATAAAATTAACACATATTATATTCTACCTTGACCACAGATAAACTGTCAAACTAAATTAGCAATATTAACATGATCGATTAAAATTAAAATTCTGATCGCAAATTATACTAAATCAAGTTGACCTATTTTTGTCGCAGAGAAGCACAAATATCGCATATTTTATTGGTAATTGCCTCCTGTCTATCTACTAAAGATGATAAATCTATTAGATTCAAGTTCACGTAAAATTGACCCAAAATATCATTTCCTTATTGCCATATTGTCACTTCTGAATATTCATTATCTTTGCATCTTTAATCAATCAGCAATTTTACCATAATTTTGCGTATAGTAGTATACTAGGTATTATGATTACCTACTGGAGATCAAATTAGGGAAACTTACTCGTATATCAAGGTTGTGAAATCGAGAAAAAAAATATTTTTCTCATTTCAAAACAAAAATCAATTCAATTCTAGGTTTTTGGTTGTTTATATCTGAACCTTTAATATTTTTTCAGAGGCAGCAATACATCTGTAATGGAGTTCAGGTACTCAAATAATATCAGGCGTTAGTCAGGCGTCAGTTAATGCCAACAAAATTATAAAACCTGAAATGAATTAATCTTAAACAATGAGTAATGAAAATACTATACATGACAATTAAACATAAAACATAAACGCTTTCTACTCGCATAGCCCCACAGTAGGATTTTCTCCTGTGTCGTGAGTGCCAAGGATACACAAAGACGAATACACAATCACTCAGACCCAGAACAGAAATCTAAACTCATCATTCAGATGTCTGTCTGGCCGGGGATCGAATCTGGAACCCATTGCGTGTCAGACCGGTATTGTGACCGTTCCGTCACGCGGGTCGTCAAACTGAAAGCGTAATCTAGTAATTGGCGGGTAGGTATGTAAAAACAGAGTTAACCTTGGAAAGTGCATAAAATATAAATTATAATAAAGCATTTGTTAGTTCCATCAGTAATAAATAATAACAATGGTATGTCAAAAGTATTGCAAAATTGTTATTAATGTCGCTGAATCCGATCCTGGATATTGCATAAAAAACTTGCAACACCCAATAAATATTTTGTACCGATCTTGACAGGCTATAATCTTTATTTTAAACTACTTTAACAACGGCCTTATTGCTTCGTATCTTCTTCCAAAATTAAAACGAATGGAATTATGAAACTTTATGTAGTGAATAATTTGTTGAGTCGTAACTTCAAAAAGTACATTTTAAATGCTGTAATTCCATACCTTTCTTGTTAACGTCGTGGCACTTTATAGCCGAATGACATAACGTCGACACCATGAATCATGGAACATCTTCTGGCACTTATTTGGGTGATTTTCGATATTTTCCTTAAAATAAAAACTTACACAACATTCACATCGGGCATCGATGTTCTTTTAAAATTGGAGAGCGATCATTATTTATGCAACAAATTATCTGAAGATTCTCACCAAAACGTTATTTTAAGTTATACAATACTGAAAATTCGTTTATATGATCGCATTGTATTAGTATTATATCGTTTCGTTTAATCATGTCGTTATGTTATTTTTACTGAACCACCCACTGAACAGTGAGGATGATAAATATCTTTTACATTTGTACATTATATTACAATGGTTTCATTAACATTGTATTATAATGTATGAATGTTAAGGAGTCGGGAGATATTCGATCTCCTACAGAATTGCCCGGGTAAAGATGTCCTGATGTCGAATTAGCCCGTAGCATATGAGAAACCGTGGGGTGAGAATCGTTATTATGTTTTTATACATATATATTTTAATGCTATATGCGGCCAGTTGGACGAACATTGGTGATATCTAGCGGCATCAGGAGCTGGACAGGTATATAATATATTTTTTTTTATTGGGTTATTTATTCTATTTATTATGAATTCTTTACTCATATATCAATTTTAATACTATTGCTTCTCGTGGCGAAACTTGGTATTTGTAAAACGATCACATCATGCGTTTCAAATAGTATATAACTTATATAAAGCAAAACGCACTGTTAAAAGTTCGGTGACTATTTACTAGCTGTATATATACAGACGCGTAGAAAATCGACTACTGACAGATTCTTCGAATTAATGAATTTAATTCTAACATATGTGTCGCTCGTCGCTTAAAGAACAAATTGGACTCCCGAACGGAAATTGATTAACTGCTCCAAAGATGATAGCATAAGCAAATATCACATAAGCAATACTTGCTATGACCTATCCTGTAAACGTCAGCCTTAGGATATTACTGATTCGTTGCTACCACTAACTAAACACCTCAGTAACTTCAGTTTTCTTGGCTAAACGCCTCATTGACGAGTATTGGTATAATTCGTGCCTACTGGCTTGTATCATCATAGAACAAAACCGGAATACTAAAGTATTTCATCACCCGTCTAAATAAAATGGAACGTATTATACGGAACATAAAAACAAATATTTTTGTCTAACAAATATTTGTTATTAGCGTTAGAACAAGGTCGTTTAAACACGGCGCTGCAGGTATGTTGATTACAAGTCAAACTTTGTTGTTAGTTCATTATCAATTCTTCAGCTTCGGTCTCGTAATATGTATCTTGTTATTGGATATGTACTGTGTTAATATGTTTAAGGTAAAACAATGAAATATAAATTTATACACGGACACGGAATAAACATGAGTGTCAGTAAACCAACTCTTATGGGGGTTTTCGTATTATAATTACTATTTATACAACGTCACCTTATCCGATAAACTCCAAAGTAAGTACAACTGACCATTTACAAATAATGTACACCAGAACAATGGATCATTTGTAAAGATAAGAGTCTGTCAGATGAAGCCTAAAACAATGGGGAGTGCGCGCCATCGCCAATTTACTTTTATCTGAACATACTTGTATCCTTAAGCCTTCGGAGCAGTGCAATTATTCAAATGGTACAAAAGTGGCTTCCGTACATTCATACCGTCTTGGTATATAGGTAGCAGCAGTTGGCAAAGACGTTCCTATTGTTCTCGTAATGGATAGCAAAGTTAACAATAGTAAGATACCACACGAAATCTTTAATCTTTCATAAGAAGCAGCCAGCTGTCTGAAACCAAACGAGTGTCAAAATATCCGACTGAATAGCCTTTCCCTCCTTGTCTTAAGTAGCTGAATGGTTTCTTCATAATTTCTTTTTAGATTACTTATCTAACATCTTTAGTGCTCTTCTCTTATCATGTCATCAAATCCTCTTCATTCACTTTCATAAACTTTCCTTCTAAATCTAAACATTCCACTTGTTAATTTAAACATAAACAAAACATGTTCTTACTAAATAATGTCATTATGAGTATGTATTTAAACATATTATATATTATGTTAAGTAAGATACGTATAACTATAAACATGTGATTGATAGAGTAAAAATATAACTAATCTCTGTAACTAAAGTATAAAGTTGCAGTCTAATTTTATATATCTTACTATTTGCTTGTGTCAAACCGATAATTATAATTATGATTTTTAACACTATTCATACTAATTACACTAACATAATAAAATTAAACGAAAATATAATTAATAAAATATTATAGTATGTACAATATTTAGTTTTTATTATAATTATTTATAACCTCATCATCCATAGGCTATATCTTAAAGTGGGGGAAGGGGAAACCAGATAAAAATGACGTCAATCTCAAATTTTCTTCTTTTCCTTTTTCAATTATGATCGGTTATTCGCGCAGTCATTTTTATCTGTATTCTCCTTTCTTCGCAGACGTACCTGAACTGGAGAGACAGAACAGGATAACGAAGCAGATTCTAGAAGCTTTCATTCAGAAGAAACTGGGACTTACCAGAAGCAACGTTCAGGCTCCGTCGATTTTCGAAATTCTTCCCACAAAGAAAGAAACAGAAGAAAGACCAACCAGGGAGTCCGTGGATGAAGAAGTTCCACCTGAACCGACTGAGATACAGGATTACGTAGACGTCGATAACTTGCAGAGCGTCGAAAGCGAGCAAATAGACTCTATATACTCAAATGCAGGTATGATTAAATGGTTATCTAAAAAAACTGCAAGTATTATAATTGTATGAACAACTTGGAGTAGGGAAGCAGCTTAGCATGCCGGCCCAAAGGAAGCGGCCTGTCAAGGGCGTTACGTTTTGGACGCAAAATCGGCTGTTTTGTATTTTACGACATTTATTTTCCTGGAGGCCCGACGTTTAAATTACCTGTGTTGTGGTTATAAATATACTCAGATCCTTAATATACGTTATATGGTCCAGTTCATATGCACATACGCGCAAGGAATTATATATGTATCTTTGCAGGTAATTGTCATAACATAACTAAAAAATAAGTTTACTATAAAATGAATTGTACAGTGTTTCTATCGATGTCTATTACGCACTTAGTTTATTAAATATAATACTACTATGTATAATGTACATATATTAAACCTAAATGAGGTACAAATAGTGCTTTGACCTCACTAGATTTAAGAATGTCAATGAGGACAACGAAATTAGCCTATTTGGCTTGAATTAAAATTTCGTTTACGTTCAATATTCGCGTTGCTTGTTTAACCTCAAATATTGACCACAAAATTGTGAAAAGTAAAGAATAATGTCAATGTTAGTTCGAACTACATGGTCAAATATTACAATACGTGAGAATATCGCAAGTTACATACAACTATCATACGAGGGTCACGCATATTGCAAAAATGGGCGTGCGTCAGTGACTTTCATCATATTGGAAAATGATCCCGACAAGGTGCTGCTAATTTTTCATCAATCCATCATCCGTACCAGGGCCACGCACATTGCAAAAATGCGTGTACGACGGGGACTTTCATATCGGAAAATTATTTCGACAAGTTAGCGTTAATTTTTACAGCCATGTGCAATATGATAGTTCTTTGTTCCCTTTTATTTTTTGGTTTCAAAATGTCATTTGTTCATTACCTACGTGTATAAATTATAGATGAATGATTCAATTGACGACCCGCGGGGCGGAGCGGTCACAGTACCGGTCTGACACCCAGTGGGTTCCGGGTTCAAACCCGGCCAGACTGACATCCGTATGATGAGTTTAAATTTCTGTTCTGGGTCTGGGTGTTTGTGTATTCGTTTTTGTGTGTTCATAGCATCCACGACACAGGAGAAAATCTTGTGTGGGGTAATGAGCGTAGAGGGGTTTATGTTTATTATGTTTATGTTCATATACCTACTACCTAGGGACAGTACCCAAACCACGTGACCATTTCGGGGGGGGAGGGGGGTCATCAAAATACCACGCTTGGTCACAGGGAGGGAGGTAGGGTTTAGGTTTTCGCCACGTAGTCAATATCGCCAAAAGGAAAAGCGCTTTTTTAAGCAAAAAATAATTGAAAACCGTATTTATGTATTACTTTACCTTATGTAGTACCAGAAAAGTAGAGGGGGAGGAGTGGTCTCCTTATATACTACGGTTGGTCACCAAGGGTAGCGAAAGGAGTCAGAACTTGTCAAAAATAGGTCACGTGGCTTAGGTACGTTCCCCTACCTTCGTTGCTACCCATATTCCCTGCCTTTTTCATAAGTCATCTATAACTCTAATTTTAATATTATGACGTCATCTTTATACAATTTTCCATATAAGTGTTCATGGTAGGTGGTTTGACATTTCGATACGTTTACCTTGAGAAGGTCGATGTTTATAAACCGGTTCGATGGCAGCTAACAATTAATATTCCAGAATAGGACTGTATGAGAGGGTAAATGACCTGCCTTACATAATGTTATTATTCTGGTTGAACATAGCGATAATATTTTTTAAATAGGCTAGCTAACAAGCTTAGCTTCTAGCCTTAACCGCGCTATCCTCTGTACCAGTTATAATTGTAAGGTTACAAACTTATACAAAACAACACCTTATAATATATCATGAAAATATGGGTTATATTGTCACTATAAGTCGTAATAATACTATAATTTAGATATTTCTTTTAGATTTTAATAGATATTTTGTTTCTTTTTTTGTATTTAATTTTATGCAGTTCATTTGAATTGTATATATTGTATATTAAATAAAATTAGAATTTTAGTGGACAATTAAAAAATCTATGTTTCATAACAAAAACTTGTGCTGTTAAAGAATTAAAGATTCAAATTATATGTTTTTATAACTTTGGATACATGGAAACATATATAGAAACGAAAATAGAACTAAATGTTACTAACAATAACCCAGGTTAATATCCAAGTTCAATTCACAATAAGGACAAAATGTCTATAAACAAATTTGTTCGTTCTGTGCACTTTGTGCATTTGAGTGCACCTTTATTTCACATGTACGTGTTTAAGAAACATTTTTTTAATTAAAATTTACTTTAAAAAAAAAGAAACACTGACTTCTTGTTAAAGGTACATCTAGTTGCTCTGTGTCTGTGGCGGCCTTTACATAAAAAGGTGTCTGTGTCAGGTACCGTGCGCAGAACGTCACCGGCTGCGGCCCGTTGGAGCGACTGGGTACCGTCAGCAATATCACTATGAGGAATTTGTAGAAAGGTGGTAGAATAAGTATGATTGGTCAGCTACCAACGTCACACCTACTTGTATCGTCAAGCAGTTCTTGCATTACCGTGGAAGGATGTTGAGGGCTCACTTATATAATTACTAGCCCTTATCCACGGCTTCGCTCGCGTTTTAATTTTTTTTTTGTCAAACAATCATGATCGCCAAAATATTTTTTTTTAATATTTTTTTAGTATCCTATGCTTTTTCCTATACGTCTAAGAATATGAGTACAAAGTTTCATGATAATCGGTTGAGCAGTTTTGGCGTGAAAGCGTAACAAACAAACTTACATTCACTTTTATTATATATACTAGCTTTTTCCCGCAGCTTCGCTTGCGTTTTTTGACAAACAAACATGTTTGCGAAATTTATTTAGTTCCTTTGTTTTAATATGTTTAATAATATGTGTACTAATTTTCATGATAATCGGTTGAAAAGATTTTGTCGTCAAAGCGTAATAAACCAACTTACATTCACATTTATAATATGAGTAGGGATGTAGGGAAGTAGGGATAGTTATGTATTAGTAGGGATATTACAAAATTTATTTGAAATCTGTCGTTTATGACACTGACATGTGAATCATGTATGATATATATATTTTTTACTTTATTGTGACATGTATGTTCTATATGTAACTGATAGGAGAGAAGG
Source organism: Cecropterus confusis (assembly GCA_018251515.1). Lineage (NCBI taxonomy): Eukaryota > Metazoa > Arthropoda > Insecta > Lepidoptera > Hesperiidae > Cecropterus > Cecropterus confusis. The sequence goes on along the minus strand of DWTU01002482.1, from coordinate 2,796 downwards.
GGTATTCAATTACAGATTTTTTGGGATCATCTTGGGTTGGAATTAGTACTTTCGTGAGTTATTGTATTCTAAAAATAAAGCCCTTTTATTTGATATCCATATAGGGTGTGTTTTGCAAAAATATGTATCCGCCATTTTGTTGCGGCGGCCATTTAGATTGAATTATAATTGCATTATCATCATAACTATAGGTGTATTCTAATGTCAACACAATCGGACATTGTAAATTATATAATTTCAATATTGCAAGTTATATAAATGCGTTAAATAAAAACTAGCAAAACGTTTGATGACCCACGTGGTGGAGCGGTCACCATACCGTTCGGTCACGCAGAGTCCTGGGTTCGATGCCCGGCCAGACAAACATCTGAATAATGACTTTAGATTTCTGTTCTGGGTCTGGTTGTTTGTGTATTCTTCTTTGCGTGTCCATGGTTCCCATGACACAGGAGGAAATCCTAGTGGTAGAGTGGAAAATTCTAGGGCTATGAGTGTAGAAAGCGTTTATGCCAATGTTTATTCATAGTCTAATGGACAAAACTGTATAAGCAAACCAGCCTGAGGTTTGAAAATTCCAAAGAAGTGTTACTCTATCAATTTCTTTTAGTGGCATTTTTTAACTTTGCCAGCGTATCTGACTATGACCTGAGTCTTTGTCGGAGGATGGACCCGTGCCCAGCAGTGGGACAACAATAAAGATAGCGTATAAAATATAAACAAAATGACTCATATTAATTGCAAACAAAGATCGCTTTATGCTTTATCAAGCGCCGCTATCGATGCACTTTGAACTGTGGAGATCTGTTTAAAATGGCTGATAACGTCCCTCATAATCAGCTTTTGTGGTTTAAGTGAATACGGACGAAGTTACTATGTTATCTATAAATAGTTGAGTTCGATTTGTTTCAAAAAATAAAAAGAAATGAAATGTCTTTATTTTGCATAGGCCTTTGGTGTCGCTTACAAATTGTCAATTACAATATTTTTCTCACACTACCACCGGATCGGAACACGACCTCAACTGACAAGATCCGGCAAGAAACTCAGTGGGTTTTTTCCTTGTATTACTTTGTACATCTTTTTTTAACCATCTTGTTTATTACATGGGCAATAATAGTTAGCTCCAGTATCTTGTCTTACATTTAACTAGACGCTTGTTTGGCAAGATACGCTACACGTTGACATTTAATTAAATATTGAAATATATATTATTGCTCAGTACCAAGCTGTTTTGTCTTTTACGTAATCAGAAATTTTATAATAAGTTTTACGGCAAAGTTTGTTCTTAATCAATGCTTATTTATTGACAAATTCCTGATCTCAACAGAAAGTTTATTGTAAAAACGTATACATAAACCCATAAAAAAGTTATTAATTTTATGTAGACGAGTAACATGTGCAGTAGCAAATGAGTATGAAGTCTACCTGATGGTAAGTGGCCACTGCCGCCCATGGACATCTGTAAGCAACTTCGTACAAAACAATTGTTCTATCTCAAGTTAGTCACAGAGCGTTGCACTCCCGAGGACTAATATGCTCGCTTCATATGAAAGTAAGCCGGCAACCACACCCTTCCACCGAAACTACTTAGGGTCAGCAGGAGTATACTGTTTCATAAATAAATATAAATTGATATAAAAGCTTTTTTACCGCTTAGCGCATACCATGCCGCAACGCTAAGCAAGATGAAGAGGCACGCCCATTTCCGACAGCTACGGAATGTGTGATTCGGCCAAACGAAAGCGGATTTATGGTGCTTTATGTCAACCCATTACACGGAACATAGGTCTCCTGTAATGAAGGAGTAATATCATGAAGCTGGCCAAATACATGCTGGTAATATATTATACGACTTCTCAACCATTCTTTATCAATACATTGTCATTTACCGTTAAAGTGACTATTATTTTTTTATTTATGTAAGTATAAATAAAGATTTTTTTGCGCAGTAAATCTTTTTGTAAAAAAATGACTTTTATAACAGCGTCACCTATAAAAATATCCAATCTTTTAAGCCAGAACCAAACATACACATTCATAAAATGTCATTACAATCTGTTGAGCAGTTTCGAAGACTAACGTGTACTTAAATGGGGATACATATATTACTCCATAAAAAAACGATATAATATAAGGTATTTAGTTTTGAGTCACGTGACGATGTGTCATGATAATACAATTGATTTATCTCCAACAAAATTGTTTCAAAAAACCACGTGGTAATATATCTACAAGGACTCTATATTTTAAATTCATCACAATAGCTTAAAATCGTAGGACGTAGAACATCTTCTTAGAGACTATGTAAATGTATGTATAAACCAACATAATTATATGCATGTTCATAAATATATTTTATTCTTATCACTAGAACATTTGAACAAATGACGAACTTGTGATGAGTTACCCGCTTTTCATGTGAAATTCTCACAGATTCGGCCGGAGCTGTAAGCAAGATGAATGAGGCGCGCCTATTTCCGGCAAACAACGAGCTTTACTGGTATAACCGTTGTCCGGATATCCGCAAACAGCGCATATCCGTTAGCAGAAATTGAAGCACTAGAATTTTCAAAGAGCCTGCCATTAACGGATGTATTCTATGCTTGAATAACTGTGAGTGAATAATTAAATAGTAAGTGGCATATTAGGTATTTCTCATATGTTTTTTGCTGACGTGTCATCCCTACTCCTCCTCTATGTTTTCCTATAAAGGCTGTTGAAATATATCGCATGCTTAATGGAACACTGACCCATTAAGAGATAAGTTAAAATTTAGTTACGTACAGATACAGGCTT